>JAWPHD010017460.1:0-44517 GCA_037043455.1 Cyrtodaria siliqua | reverse complement strand
CACAGCAGATGTATACTACACAGCAGATATGATGTAATACCTGTTGTAGGTGTATATTACACAGCAGATGTATACTACACAGCAGATATGACGTAATACCTGTTGTAGGCATATACTACACAGAAGATGTATACTACACAGCAGATGTTTACTACACAGCAGATATATACTACACAGCAGATATGATGTAATACCTGTTGTAGGCGTATACTACACAGAATATGTATACTACACAGCAGATATGACGTAATACCTGTTGTAGGCATATACTACACAGAAGATGTATACTACACAGCAGATATGATGTAATACCTGTTGTAGGTATATACTACACAGCAGATATGACGTAATACCTGTAGTAGGCGTATACTACACAGAAGATGTATACTACACAGCAGATATGATGTAATACCTGTTGTAGGCATATACTACACATCAGCAGATGTATACTACACAGCAGATGTATACTACACAGCAGATATGACGTAATACCTGATGTAGGCGTATACTACACAGCAGATATGACGTAATACCTGTTGTAGGCATATACTACACAGAAGATGTATACTACACAGCAGATATGATGTAATACCTGTTGTAGGCATATACTACACAGAAGATGTATACTACACAGCAGATATGATGTAATACCTGTTGTAGGCATATACTACACAGAAGATGTATACTACACAGCAAATGTATACTACACAGCAGATATATACTACACAGCAGATATGATGTAATACCTGTTGTAGGCGTATACTACACAGCAGATGTATACTACACAGCAGATATGACGTAATACCTGTTGTAGGCATATACTACACAGAAGATGTATACTACACAGCAGAAATGATGTAATACCTGTTGTAGGTATATACTACACAGAAGATGTATACTACACAGAAGATATGACGTAATACCTGTAGTAGGTGTATACTACACAGAAGATGTACACTACACAGCAGATGTATACTACACAGCAGATATGATGTAATACCTGTTGTAGGCATATACTACACAGAATATGTATACTACACAGCAGATGTATACTACACAGCAGATATGACGTAATACCTGTTGTAGGCATATACTACACAGAAGATGTATACTACACAGCAGATGTATACTACACAGCAGATATGATGTAATACCTGTTGTAGGCGTATACTACACAGCAGATGTATACTACACAGCAGATATGACGTAATACCTGTTATAGGCGTATACTACCAGGGTTTTTTTTTTCTGGAAAAGGGGAAGGGGCCTGGGGCCTTTGAGATGGGGAAAATTTCCGCGGGCCGCCGGCGTTTTAGTGAAAAAGGGGAAACAAATTGTAAACAAGTTTAAAGTGCATGATTAACTTTTAATATGGCAAATTCAATTGAATTTGCTATCATACATCTTATGATTATAAGGCCATCACTCTATGTTTAACGTTTTTGAATTCCTCCACCAGATTGTCATAATCTTGATCACTTAAACTACCACTGAAGTCACTGATACGCATTAATGCGTCTAAGGTGTCCTGGGACATGCTTCTTAATTCAGTGGCGATGTCGTTCATCAGTGAAAATCCACGCTCTACAACAGCCGTAGACTGTGGAATAAGCATCATGAGTGTGGCTTTTGGATTTTATGTTTGGTGCAGAGCAACTACCCTCAGCACTTTTAATTTTTTTCTTCGGTGGGGAGATTACATGTTCCTCAGACTCGCTTTCACTATCAACACTTTCAGACAGTTGAACTTTTCCTGTGCTAACAGCACATTCTGAGAGCTCCGAAATTGCTGGGCCACTATGCTCAACAGAATGTTCAGGATCTTGCTGGGACTCGGGTTCGACAATGGGGACTCCGACATCATTGGAAACAGAATGATCCGGTTCAGAAGGTTCGGACTCGGTCAAATGTTGTGTGCTAGTGGATTGACTAGATGTACCTGCTGACTTACAGTCAGTGAAGAAAGAATCAATTTTGCGCGTATTTTTTGCGTCCGTTTTTCTGATTTTCTTGTTGAATTGCTTCCAGTTATGAGACATTTTTCCGTGACACGCTGGTAAACAAAAGAACGGAATACGGGATGTCGTAAAAGAAATCTCGTAAAGGGAGATCCACTGATTTGCGCAGTGCTCTACCTTGATGAGGTTTATTTTACGACATACCGTATTCCGTTCTTTTGTTTACCAGCGTGACTTACTTCCCCTGACAATAGATGACAGCTTTTCGGCAATAATAAAAAACGATGGCCGATTTTCGCATTTCGGCAATTCTTCGGAGGGGAATTTATATTTTTTAGGGGAAAAACTATACTTATTTTCCAAGGGGAAGGGGCCGTTAAGCGGCCCCTTCTATAGAAGGAAAAAAAAAACCTGACTACACAGCAGATATGATGTAATACCTGCTGTAGGCATATACTACACAGAAGATGTATACTACACAGCAGATATGACATTATACCTGTAGTAGGCTTATACTACACAGCAGATGTATACTACACAGCAGATGTATACTACACAGCAGATATGATTTAATACCACACAGCAGATATGATGTAATACCTGTTGTAGGCATATACTACACAGAAGATGTATACTACACAGCAGGTGTATACTACACAGCAGATATGATGTAATACCTGTTGTAGGCATATACTACACAGAAGATGTATACTACACAGCAGATGTATACTACACAGCAGATATGATGTGTATACCTGTTGTAGGCATATACTACACAGAAGATGTATACTACACAGCAGATGTATACTACACAGCAGATATGACATTATACCTGTTGTAGGCATATACTACATAGCAGATATGACGTAATACCTGTTGTAGGCGTATACTACACAGCAGATTGTATACTACACAGCAGATATGACGTAATACCTGTTGTAGGCATATACTACACAGAAGATGTATACTACCCAGCAGATGTATACTACACAGCAGATATGACGTAATACCTGTTGTAGGCGTATACTACACAGCAGATGTATACTACACAGCAGATATGACGTAATACCTGTTGTTGGTGTACACTACACAGCAGATGTATACTACACAGCAGATATGACGTAATACCTGTTGTAGGCGTATACTACACAGAAGATGTATACTACACAGCAGATATGAGGTAATACCTGTTGTAGGCGTATACTACACAGAAGATGTATACTACACAGCAGATATGACATAATACCTGTAGTAGGCGTATACTACACAGCAGATGTATACTACACAGCAGATATGACGTAATACCTGTAGTAGGCTAATACTACACAGCAGATGTATACTACACAGCAGATATGACGTTATACCTGTAGTAGGCTAATACTACACAGCAGATGTATACTACACAGCAGATATGACGTAATACCTGTAGTAGGCTAATACTACACAGCAGATGTATACTACACGGCAGATATGACGTAATTCCTGTTGTAGGCGTATACTACACAGCAGATGTATACTACACAGCAGATATGACGTAATACCTATAGTAGGCTAATACTACACAGCAGATATGACGTAATACCTGTTGTAGGCGTATACTACACAGCAGATGTATACTACACAGCAGATATGATGTAATACCTGTTGTAGGCGTTGTTGATTGTCCGGGTTGTTGGGATTATCAATGGCGTTATGTGCAGCCTCCAACAATTGGTTCGACTTAGCAATCACTTCACGTGCACTATCTATCATCAAGTTCTGTTCCTGCTTGTCTGTGGATGTTGCCGCAACACCACGTGCAGCATTGACAAATACGCGCAGGGCGTTAGCAGTGTCACGTGCAGCTATACCGACGTAGTTGTCATTACCCTGCAATATTGTTGTAGATGTTTATAATATACATTATTTATGTTTTATTTTATTTTGTATCAATTTCAAAAAAATAACCTCTAGTGATAAACAATGCTTTAATTAAGAAACATGTTAAAGGCACGAGCTGGTATGTTCTGTAGTTGTTGTGGGTATACCCTATTCTTTATGTACTAGACATTAAAGGCACGAGCTGTGGAGTATGTTCTGTAGTTGTTGTGGGTAGACACTATCATTTATGCGCTAGACTTACCTGTGCAGCAGCGGTGAGTAGTTGCGACAGTAGTTGTCCAACCGTCTTACTGTTGGCTCCCAGTATGGACCCACAACCTTCAGCCTGAAAACAAAAGGTCAACTGTTTACCCTAGTAATGGCAGTGTTCCTACTAAACTGTTAACCCAGTAATGGTGGTGTTCCTACTAAACTGTTTACCCAGTAATGGCAGTGTTCCTACTAAACTGTTAACCCAGTAATGGCGGTGTTCCTACCTACTAAACTGTTTACCCTAGTAATGGTGGTGTTCCTACTAAACTGTTTACCCTAGAAATGGCGGTGTTCCTTTTAAACTGTTAACCCAGTAATGGTGGTGTTCCTACTAAACTGTTTACCCTAGAAATGGCAGTGTTCCTAACTACTAAACTGTTTACCCATTAATGGCGGTGTTCCTACAAAACTGTTTACCCAGTAATGGCAGTGTTCCTACTAAACTGTTTACCCTAGAAATGGCAGTGTTCCTACCTACTAAACTGTTGACCCTAGTAATGGTGGTGTTCCTACTAAACTGTTTACCCAGTAATGGCAGTGTTCCTACTAAACTGTTTACCCTAGAAATGGCAGTGTTCCTACTAAACTGTTTACCCTAGAAATGGCGGTGTTTCTACCTACTAAACTGTTTACCCAGTAATGGCGGTGTTCCTACTAAACTGTTTACCCTAGAAATGGCAGTGTTCCTACTAAACTGTTTACCCATTAATGGTGGTGTTCCTACTAAACTGTTGACCCAGTAATGGCAGTGTTCCTTCTAAACTGTTTACCCCAGTAATGGCGATGTTCCTACTAAACTGATACAGAGGTATGAAGATGCTCTATTTTGTCATTTTACCGGGCCTAGATATTTTACCCTGGTGTCGAGATAAAATTCACGCGCAAGAATAATGACATCAATAACGTGAACAGATGCACAACATCACTGTGTTAAAAAACATTAAAACGTTAGTTATTGGTGACGTCAATGCACAAAATTCAATGATATGCAAGAAAAAGAATCCATCTTGAGTTTATCCATGTGAGATAGGTAAATCTCACCCGAGGGTCTGGGCTCGGTTTTATGAAACAACTTACAATTTTGATCGTAAGTTAATTTCTTAAGTTCTTTACTTTGATTTACAATTCACAAATGAACTCGATTTTATTTCATTTTCGTATGCATTTGATAGTTCTGCACATAATGCACACATGTCTACATTAAATGCTTAGGTGCAAATATGTGAACAGTTTTAAAATTTGAGACTTATCGTAAGATGTTTAATAAAACGGGGCCCATAATCGTAACCAGGGACAAGGCTTCTTATATTACACACTGGTCACAGGTTTACAAACATCACTGCTTGAATTTTATCAGTGTTGTATCCAATGTTTTTTAGTCTATTACAGTAGGAATTGGGTGAAATAAGACCATCCTTAGGATTGCGTACTTTTCGGTACTATGCCCAAATAAGGTACTTAGGGAGTGGGTTTGAAAACACCAGAGATGTCAACAACTAGGGGATCCAACCCTGTACCTCTTGATTGAGAGGTGAGTATGCTAACCACCCCACCAGCTTTATATCACATCCCAACCTAGTGGGCCATGTACCATGAAATTAGTTTTCACAAAATAATATAGTAACTTGACTGACTGAATTGCCTGCACTTACTGTTTCCCCGGGCAGGGGTCTGAGTGTGTTGTTGTTGACTGACTGTTTAATCTCCACCAGCTCCCTATCTAGCTCCCGCACTTCCTCGAGGGCAGACTCCAACTCTATGAATCCCATGGCCTCCTGAGACTTGGACGAGGCTGTGCGTAGTTCTGCTAGCGCTGCAGACATGGCCTTCACACTGCTGTTGAGGTTAATGACAGCAGCCTGGTCTGTCACAGTAGGGGCAGCAGCATTGGCAGCATTCACCAGCGAGTTGGCAGGCTGCACAGATATGGAATCACATTTAAACAAGATAGTAATTGCAGGTGTTCAATTATAGCAGGAACATTTTTGTTAAATAAATATTGTTGTTTCCCTTAACACCCTGATTTAAATGAAAGATATGAAAAGTAGAACCTGGCAGATATTACAGACAGAGAAGTTTCAGAATCCATTTAATTTAGGGTCTCTCTCAGAGAATGGTAGAAATGAATGCTTAATTGATTTAGTTTCTTTAGAGCAGGGTAGAAAGGAAGGCTACATAGATCTAATTAATGTAGGGTCTCTTACAGAGAAGGTTAGAACGAAAGGTTACACTGTTTTAGTTATTTTAGTGCAGGGTAGAAAGGAAAGCTAGATCTGATTAATTTAGGGTCTCTCTGAGGGAAGGGTATAAAGAAAGGCTACATTGATTTAGTTAATTTAGAGCAGGGTAGAAAGGAAGGCTACATAGGTAGACAAACTTCATAGATCCCCTCAAATAGAAGGGTAGAAATAAAAGCTATATAGATCCATTTAATTTAGGGCCTCTCTTTGAGAGCAAGGTAGAAAGGAAGGCTACACAGATCTGATTGATTTAGGGCCTCTCTTTGAGAGCAAGGTAGAAAGGAAGGCTACACAGATCTGATTGATTTAGGGCCTCTCTGAGAGAAGGATAGAAAGAAAGGCTACATTGATTTAGTTAATTTAGGTAGACAAACATCATAGATCCCCTCAAACAGAAGGGTAGAAATAAAAGCTACATAGATCCATTTAATTTAGGGCATCCCTGAGAGATGGGTAGAAAGGAAGGCTACACAGATATTTTATTTAGGGCCTCTCTCAGAGAGAAAGGTAAAAAAGGAAGGCTACATAGATATATTTTATTTAGGGCCTCTCTCAGAGAGAAAGGTAAAACTAGATGGGTGTTCCGCGGAACATGTGTGTCGCCTGTCAGCGCTTTGTCTGTATAACAAGTTTTTTTTTGGAACCAGATAAATGACCTTGACAAACTGGCCTGAATAAGTTTTCGTGAAGAGAACAATGAGTATTTAACAGATATAATGACCTTCAGTGTGACCTTGACCTTTATATTTTAGTATGGCCATGTTGTCATGACAAGTATATATTGAAAGTTTGAAGAAGAAATATCAAACAAGAGGCCCAAGAGGGCCTGTGGACGCTCTACTAGCTAACATGGCTCTTATAATATCAATGAAGCGAGTGACTGCTATTTATGTTTTCTTAAGTTTCGAGCAAAAAACAGCTTTTTAACTAAATCAAAGGCCATAACTAAAGAATCTGGTAAAGTTTGGTAATGATCAGATGAAAAATGAAGGCCCTACCGTATTAACAAGGCAAAATATAGCATTTTTAACTAAATCAAGAGCCATAACTCCTCTGTGACTGGTTTTCGAACTTGTCCGAGCTTTCATTGATATTAACAATCTGTGCAAGTTTGGTAAAGAGCAAATAATAAATGAAGGTCCTAGAGTGTTCACATGGCTTAATATGGCATTTTCCAGCAAAACAAGGGCCATAACTCCGTTGAAATTATTTCGATCTTGCCGGTTTTTGAACTTATTCGAGCTTTCATTGATATAAAGACACTGGCAAAGTTAAGTAAAGATTCGATTAATATTGAAGGCCCTAGAGTGTTCACAAGGTAGGAAATAGCATTTTTCAGAAAAAACAAGGGCCATAACTCCGGTGTTAATGATCCGATTTAGCTGGTTTTCAAACTTGTTCGAGCTTTCATTGAAATTAACAATATGTGCAAGTTTGGTAAAGATCAAATAATAAATGAAGGTGCTAGAGTGTTCACAAGGCAGAAAATGCAATTTTTCAGAAAAAACAAGGGCCATAACTCCGGTGTTAATGATCCGATTTAGCTGATTTTCGAACTTGTTCATGCTATAATTGGTATTAACAATCTCTGCAAGTTTGGTAACGATCAAATAATAAATGAAGGTGCTAGAGCGTTCACAAGGCAGAAAATGGAAATTTTCAGAAAAAACAAGGGCCATAACTCCGGTGAAATTATTCCGATCTGGCTGGTTTTCGAACTCGTCCGAGCTTTCATTAATATTAACAATCTGTGCAAGTTTGGTAAAGATCAAATAATATATGAAGGTGCTAGAGTGTTCACAAGGCAGAAAATGCCATTTTTCAGAAAAAACAAGGGCCATAACTCTGGTGTTACTGACCCAATTCAGCTGATTTTCGAACTTGTTCAAGCTATAATTGGTATTAACAATCTTTGCAAGTTTGGTAATGATCAAATAATAAATAAAGGTGCTAGAGCGTTCACAAGGCAGAAAATAGCAATTTTCAGAAAAAACAAGGGCCATAACTCAGGTGTTACTGATCCGATTTGGCTGTTTTTCGAACTTGTCCGAGCTTTCATTGATATTAACAATCTGTGCAAGTTTGGTAAAGATCAAATAATAAATGAAGGTGCTAGAGTGGTCACAAGGGTTAATATGGCATTTTTCAGCAAAACAAGGGCCATAACTCCGGTGAAATTATTCCGATCTGGCTGGTTTTCGAACTTGTCCGAGCTTTCATTGATATTAACAACCTGTTAAAGTTTGGTAAAGATCAGATGAAAAATGAAGGCCCTATTGTGGTAACAAGACAAAAGTTAACGACGGACGACGGACGGACGACGGACGACGGACAACTCGCCATCCCATAAGCTCTGCTGGCCTTCGGCCAGTAGAGCTAAAAATGAGAAAGTTATAGCCAATATTACGTTTTTTTGAAGTATTTAATAATGACCTTCAGTGTGACCTTTATCTTTATATTTTAGTATGGTCATGTCGATGTTGTCATGATGAGTATACGAGGAACGTTCATTGTATAATGCAATTAACCGTTGTATTCACGTTGTGTGAGGTTTACACACACAATTTGAAAATGATCTTATAGAATGAACCTTCAGTGACATTTTCTGAAAATTTTATTAAAATCAGTGAAGATATAAGTCTATTACGACTGTTTGTTTGGGACATATTCATATACACTGCCTTAAAAAGCGGCAGAGAGTGTAATGAATTTGCATAGGTCGTAATGTTGGATTTATAAAAAAATGCATTTTGTAATTTATTCAAACTTTTGTTGTAGCTAGAAGTATGTGTAAATATTACGTAAACGATGTTTTCAAAACAAAAACAATAGTGTGAGATACCTACTTGTACAAACAGCAGTATAAATAGTGTGAGATACCTACTTGTACAAACAGCAGTATGAATATTGTGAGATACCTACTTGTACAAACAGCAGTATGAATATTGTGAGATACCTACTTGTACAAACAGCAGTATGAATATTGTGAGATACCTACTTGTACAAACAGCAGTATGAATATTGTGAGATACCTACTTGTACAAACAGCAGTATGAATATTGTGAGATACCTACTTGTACAAACAGCAGTATGAATATTGTGAGATACCTACTTGTACAAACAGCAGTATAAATAGTGTGAGATACCTACTTGTACAAACAGCAGTATAAATAGTGTGAGATACCTACTTGTACAAACAGCAGTATAAATAGTGTGAGATACCTACTTGTACAAACAGCAGTATAAATATTGTGAGATACCTACTTGTACAAACAGCAGTATGAATATTGTGAGATACCTACTTGTACAAACAGCAGTATGAATATTGTGAGATACCTACTTGTACAAACAGCAGTATAAATAGTGTGAGATACCTACTTGTACAAACAGCAGTATAAATAGTGTGAGATACCTACTTGTACAAACAGCAGTATAAATAGTGTGAGATACCTACTTGTACAAACAGCAGTATGAATATTGTGAGATACCTACTTGTACAAACAGCAGTATGAATAGTGTGAGATACCTACTTGTACAAACAGCAGTATGAATATTGTGAGATACCTACTTGTACAAACAGCAGTATGAATAGTGTGAGATACCTACTTGTACAAACAGCAGTATGAATAGTGTGAGATACCTACTTGTACAAACAGCAGTATGAATAGTGTGAGATACCTACTTGTACAAACAGCAGTATGAATATTGTGAGATACCTACTTGTACAAACAGCAGTATGAATATTGTGTGATACCTACTTGTACAAACAGCAGTATGAATATTGTGAGATACCTACTTGTACAAACTGCAGTATGAATATTGTGAGATACCTACTTGTACAAACAGCAGTATGAATATTGTGAGATACCTACTTGTACAAACAGCAGTATGAATATTGTGAGATACCTACTTGTACAAACAGCAGTATGAATATTGTGAGATACCTACTTGTACAAACTGCAGTATGAATATTGTGAGATACCTACTTGTACAAACTGCAGTATGAATATTGTGAGATACCTACTTGTACAAACTGCAGTATGAATATTGTGAGATACCTACTTGTACAAACTGCAGTATGAATATTGTGAGATACCTACTTGTACAAACAGCAGTATGAATATTGTGAGATACCTACTTGTACAAACTGCAGTATGAATATTGTGAGATACCTACTTGTACAAACTGCAGTATGAATATTGTGAGATACCTACTTGTACAAACTGCAGTATGAATATTGTGAGATACCGACTTGTACAAACAGCAGTATGAATATTGTGAGATACCTACTTGTACAAACAGCAGTATGAATATTGTGAGATACCTACTTGTACAAACAGCAGTATGAATATTGTGAGATACCTACTTGTACAAACAGCAGTATGAATATTGTGAGATACCTACTTGTACAAACAGCAGTATGAATATTGTGAGATACCTACTTGTACAAACAGCAGTATGAATATTGTGAGATACCTACTTGTACAAACAGCAGTATGAATATTGTGAGATACCTACTTGTACAAACTGCAGTATGAATATTGTGAGATACCTACTTGTACAAACTGCAGTATGAATATTGTGAGATACCTACTTGTACAAACAGCAGTATGAATATTGTGAGATACCTACTTGTACAAACAGCAGTATGAATATTGTGAGATACCTACTTGTACAAACAGCAGTATGAATATTGTGAGATACCTACTTGTACAAACTGCAGTATGAATATTGTGAGATACCTACTTGTACAAACTGCAGTATGAATATTGTGAGATACCTACTTGTACAAACAGCAGTATGAATATTGTGAGATACCTACTTGTACAAACAGCAGTATGAATATTGTGAGATACCTACTTGTACAAACTGCAGTATGAATATTGTGAGATACCTACTTGTACAAACTGCAGTATGAATATTGTGAGATACCTACTTGTACAAACAGCAGTATGAATATTGTGAGATACCTACTTGTACAAACAGCAGTATGAATATTGTGAGATACCTACTTGTACAAACAGCAGTATGAATATTGTGAGATACCTACTTGTACAAACAGCAGTATGAATATTGTGAGATACCTACTTGTACAAACTGCAGTATGAATATTGTGAGATACCTACTTGTACAAACAGCAGTATGAATATTGTGAGATACCTACTTGTACAAACTGCAGTATGAATATTGTGAGATACCTACTTGTACAAACAGCAGTATGAATATTGTGAGATACCTACTTGTACAAACTGCAGTATGAATATTGTGAGATACCTACTTGTACAAACAGCAGTATGAATATTGTGAGATACCTACTTGTACAAACAGCAGTATGAATATTGTGAGATACCTACTTGTACAAACTGCAGTATGAATATTGTGAGATACCTACTTGTACAAACAGCAGTATAAATAGTGTGAGATACCTACTTGTACAAACAGCAGTATGAATATTGTGAGATACCTACTTGTACAAACAGCAGTATGAATATTGTGAGATACCTACTTGTACAAACAGCAGTATGAATATTGTGAGATACCTACTTGTACAAACAGCAGTATGAATATTGTGAGATACCTACTTGTACAAACAGCAGTATGAATATTGTGAGATACCTACTTGTACAAACAGCAGTATGAATATTGTGAGATACCTACTTGTACAAACAGCAGTATGAATATTGTGAGATACCTACTTGTACAAACTGCAGTATGAATATTGTGAGATACCTACTTGTACAAACTGCAGTATGAATATTGTGAGATACCTACTTGTACAAACTGCAGTATGAATATTGTGAGATACCTACTTGTACAAACTGCAGTATGAATATTGTGAGATACCTACTTGTACAAACTGCAGTATGAATATTGTGAGATACCTACTTGTACAAACTGCAGTATGAATATTGTGAGATACCTACTTGTACAAACAGCAGTATGAATATTGTGAGATACCTACTTGTACAAACTGCAGTATGAATATTGTGAGATACCTACTTGTACAAACTGCAGTATGAATATTGTGAGATACCTACTTGTACAAACTGCAGTATGAATATTGTGAGATACCTACTTGTACAAACAGCAGTATGAATATTGTGAGATACCTACTTGTACAAACTGCAGTATGAATATTGTGAGATACCTACTTGTACAAACTGCAGTATGAATATTGTGAGATACCTACTTGTACAAACAGCAGTATGAATATTGTGAGATACCTACTTGTACAAACTGCAGTATGAATATTGTGAGATACCTACTTGTACAAACAGCAGTATGAATATTGTGAGATACCTACTTGTACAAACTGCAGTATGAATATTGTGAGATACCTACTTGTACAAACTGCAGTATGAATATTGTGAGATACCTACTTGTACAAACTGCAGTATGAATATTGTGAGATACCTACTTGTACAAACTGCAGTATGAATATTGTGAGATACCTACTTGTACAAACAGCAGTATGAATATTGTGAGATACCTACTTGTACAAACTGCAGTATGAATATTGTGAGATACCTACTTGTACAAACTGCAGTATGAATATTGTGAGATACCTACTTGTACAAACAGCAGTATGAATATTGTGAGATACCTACTTGTACAAACTGCAGTATGAATATTGTGAGATACCTACTTGTACAAACAGCAGTATGAATATTGTGAGATACCTACTTGTACAAACTGCAGTATGAATATTGTGAGATACCTACTTGTACAAACTGCAGTATGAATATTGTGAGATACCTACTTGTACAAACAGCAGTATGAATATTGTGAGATACCTACTTGTACAAACTGCAGTATGAATATTGTGAGATACCTACTTGTACAAACTGCAGTATGAATATTGTGAGATACCTACTTGTACAAACTGCAGTATGAATATTGTGAGATACCTACTTGTACAAACTGCAGTATGAATATTGTGAGATACCTACTTGTACAAACTGCAGTATGAATATTGTGAGATACCTACTTGTACAAACTGCAGTATGAATATTGTGAGATACCTACTTGTACAAACTGCAGTATGAATATTGTGAGATACCTACTTGTACAAACTGCAGTATGAATATTGTGAGATACCTACTTGTACAAACTGCAGTATGAATATTGTGAGATACCTACTTGTACAAACTGCAGTATGAATATTGTGAGATACCTACTTGTACAAACAGCAGTATGAATAGTGTGAGATACCTACTTGTACAAACAGCAGTATAAATAGTGTGAGATACCTACTTGTACAAACAGCAGTATGAATATTGTGAGATACCTACTTGTACAAACTGCAGTATGAATATTGTGAGATACCTACTTGTACAAACAGCAGTATGAATAGTGTGAGATACCTACTTGTACAAACAGCAGTATGAATATTGTGAGATACCTACTTGTACAAACAGCAGTATGAATAGTGTGAGATACCTACTTGTACAAACAGCAGTATGAATATTGCGAGATACCTACTTGTACAAACTGCAGTATGAATATTGCGAGATACCTACTTGTACAAACTCCTGACACGACTTGAGCAGTGTTAGTTGTGCCCGGGCGCTGTCACGGTTGTTGGCCACACCACGGAACCCTTGTACCAGCGAGGGCAGCTGCTCATTCACAGTCTGGCATATATATATATATATATATACATTGTAAAGATTCTCGACAGCTTTTTCTAGTCCTATTTTGTGTAGTTTTATAAGCTAAGAAACGACCTATAGGAATGAATGAATGGTGTTTTTCGTAACGTAGACACAAACAGGTGATATTGTGGTGAAAATGTACAAGGACATAATCAACTATTAGAAACTAGTCTAAAATGTATTGTTAAAACTATTTTAGGCCTAATAAAAAAACATGTGTGTTTCCGGTTTCCCGACCGACCCTACTTTATCACCGCCGACCCTAAATATTTTTAGCGAAAAAAAAAAAAAAAAAATTAAAAAAAAAAAAAAAAAAAAAAAAAAAATTAAAAAAAAAAAAAAATTAAAAAAAAAATGTTTTAAACGTGTTTTTTTTATTCAAATGATAATTTTATTAGCCAGAGTTGTTAAGCATCTAATCTGGATTGCAAAGGTTATCAAAAAGTTGCCTTAGTACAAAAATGGCATAATATATGCGAACAATATATATAAAAAAAATATCTAAAAAAAAAACTTTTTCCTACCTACCTACCCTAACTTTTTGACAGGGTGAAACCAGAAACACACAAGTTTTTTTTTTAGGCCTTAACACAAATAAGGGATGATATGGTAAAAATACTGTACCTGAAGATCAACAAATGCCTGTCCATGGGTGTAATAACAAGTAGGGTCAAACCCGGTACGATTGGACGCTTGATTACACTCACAACACTGAGAGTACTTCCTGGTATAATCACATATGATGTCATAATCTTATCCATTAAAAATCGATTGTTCTTAGCTCTGAGTTTGTTATTATTATGCAAAGTGTAACACACTTTTTGATTTGTCAAATAATGCATACGTCATCAAAACCAGTTTTGGCGCCATTTACAAACATTTCATATAGAGCATCCTGTTAATCGCACCAGCAAATCTGCGACATTCCTCGATCTTGTTGGTTGTACTTCTTTGAAATGTGTGTTCATTTGAACAATTAAGTTACGTAGTTGATGATTAAAATATAAAAATGTATATTCGTTTATTGTTGGGTTCATTTATTTGACAAAATGAAAGTGTCCGACTGCACCATACTCCTGGTAAAATAGTGGATGGTACAATCGGACACGTTGATACGCTTATTCAAACTGGTAATTTTAGATGAAACGTGCGGATTTAGGCTAGGGCGTTATGCTAGAGGTATCACTCTTACTTAAGGGTCTTCCAAAACAATCAATATAAATTTAATTTTATAAATTATTACAGATCTAATAAATCCGAGTCAATCAATTTGAAACCATCGCCGCATTTCCAGCCCCAGGAAAATGATGGGTTGAAACGTGTTTTTCTATGTTTGTATATATGTACTTAAATAGTAGTTGGGTATGGCTCCATACTGTCTTCTACCTTGTATAGCGATTTTACGGTTTTCGAACTTTCGCAGATGTCCAAGTGTACCATCATGGGTGTCCGAATGCATCGGTAAGAGTCCGACTGTACCAGAGATGTGATGACAAAGCATACAAATGGTTTAATAAGTGTTAAATGGAATGATTAATTCTGTTTTCATTTGAAAACGATCAGCATATGACTCTTTATTAGGCAATTATTTCATAAAGCTTCCGGCGCACAAATATATGTCAAAACAAGTGCCTGAATACGAAGGTGTCCGAATGTAACGGGTTTGACCCTAAATACGAACATATTACAATGTTATACATGACCTATAGGGACCTATTGCTGAGAAGACATACCTTACACTGCACCTCCAGTTCATGTGATGATGTTGTATTTGTGTTGGTTCTATTGGCCATCTTGGATGCATTAATCAGCTGTGTGGACGCTGTTGCTGCTTGCTTTGCTGCAGTCTGTAACATAATTATACGGTATCCAGATTGTAACACATAATAACTGACAGGTTCATGATAAAGGAAGTTTCAAAAATTACAATGCAACACAATAAATACAAAAAAGTGCATGCACTATCGAGGGAGAACCCCCCACTTTAGAAACTACAAAACCACAATTTTGTTTGAAGTAACTTGAAATGTAACTAGAACTATCACTGAAGGTGATAAATACCCCCGGAAACTATTTTTTAGTAAGATCAAGGGCAACAACTCTGCAAGGCACTGACTGAGCCACACCAAAATTGTGTCATGTACATGTACACTTCATGATGATCATGTACACCAGGGTTCGACACTTACTTTTTTAAATGGGTAGTCCGGAGGACTAGTGACTTTAAAAAACTAGTAGTCCTCCTGAGAACTAGAACCAAAAAAAAAACAGGTGTATAACAGGAGACAAACTTCAAAGGGAACAGTGCCAAAAACCCTTTCGTCTTGAAGATACCAACTGAAATCGTAAATCTTTATTATTTTTTTCGATTTCTCCCCAGGCAGGCTTTCATCAGATTTAGATGCATTTTCAACCCTAACAAACTTGACACATGTTAACCAAATGCAATATTATTCTGGTCTTCGTTTCATTTTTACTGAACAATACAAATATTCGACAATTACCCAAAACTTATTTTTCAGTCATACCCGCATTGAGTAACAAAACAAACAAGAGGCCCAAGAGGGCCTGTGGACGCTCTACTGGCTAATATGGCTCTTATGACATCAATGAAGCGAGTGACTATCGTCTTAAAGAGGCAAAATATAGCATTTTTAACTATATCAAGAGCAGAAACTCCGTCATTACTGGTCCGATCTGGCTGGTTTTCCAAGTTGGCCAGTAGAGATAATAAAAAATCAAAAAAAAAAAGAAAATTCAAAAAAAAAAATATGAAAACAAATAATAATAAAAAAGAAAAGAAAAGAAAAAATAAAAAATAAAGAAATTAAAAAATTTAAAACAAGCATTGATGTAAAACTGTGACCCCCGGGGCGGGGCCAGATGTGACCTCAGGGTCAGCATTTGAACAAAATTGGTAAAGGACCATAAGCTTATAGCAACAGCAAAATATAAAACCTCTGGCTCTTGCAGTTTCAGAGAAGAAGATTTTTTAAGTTTTTCCCTATACATGTCTATGTAAAACATGTGACCCTTGGGGCGGGACCAAATGTGACCCCAGGGTCACCATTTGAACAAACTTTGTAAAGGACCATAAGTTTATAATAATTGTAAAATATCAAACCTCTGGCTCTTGTAGTTTCCGAGAAGAAGATTTTTAAAAACAAAATCCTATATAAGTCGATGTAAAACTGTGACCCTCGGGGCGGGGACAAATTTGACCCCAGGGTCACCATTTGAACAAACTTAGTAGAGGACCATAAGCTGATGCTACATGTAATACATGAGAGCTCTGTGCCTTGTGGTTTCAGAGAAGAAGAGTTTTTAAACTTTTTTCCTATATGTCTATTTGAAAAACATGCAAAACCTCAATATACAAACTTTGGACCCCCGAGGCACAGCCATTTTTGACCCCGGGGACTTTATTTGAACAAACTTTTAAAAGAAAAACTGTTGAAATCTGTCAAGCGGTTCTGGAGAAGAAGATTTTTTAAGGTTTCAACCATATATGGTAATGGCAGCCATCTTGGATGTAGCGCTGACCTAATTTTAACAAATCTAAAAAGCATTCATCTAAGGATCATCCATTTGAAGTTTGGTCAAAATTAGCCAAGCGGTTTCTGACGAGAAGTCGTTTGAAGAATTGCCTATACATGTCTATGTTAAACATGTGACCCTTGGGGCCGGGCCAAATGTGACCCTAAGGTCACCATTTGAACAAACTTGGTAAAGGACCATAAGCTTGTAGTAAATGCAAAATATCAAACCTCTGGCTGTTGTAGTTTCTGAGAAGAAGATTTTTTAAAAAAAAATCCTATATAAGTCTATGTAAAACTGTGACCCTCGGGGCAGGGACAAATTTGACCCCAGGGTCACCATTTGAATAAACTTAGTAGAGGACCATAAGCTGATGCTACATGTAATACATGAGAGCTCTGTGCCTTGTGGTTTCAGAGAAGAGGATTTTTTAAAGTTGTTTCCTACAGGTCTATATGAAAAACATGCAAAAGCTCAATATACAAATTTTGGACCCCCGGGGCACGGCCATTTTTTACCCCGGGGACGTTATCTTGATAGTCTAGGCGTTGGCGATCATTTTAAAAGAAAAACTGTTGAAATCTGTCCAGCGGTTCTGGAGAAGATTTTTTAAGGTTTCGACCATATATGGTAATGGCAGCCATCTTGGATGTAGCGCTGACCTAATTTTAACAAATCTAAAAAGGAATTCATCTAAGGATCATCCATGTGAAGTTTGGTCAAAATTAGGCAAGCAATTTCTGAGGAGAAGTCGTTTGAAGAAAAGTTAACGGACGACGGACGACAGACGGGACGGACGACGGACAACACGGCATCCCATAAGCTCTGCTGGCCCTTGGCCAGTAGAGCTAAAAATCATTACCTAATCCATAGACATAGATAAGTTATTGATGGCTAATACTAATCGTAGGATTCAATACATTTCCATTGATTTCTCTCGTCTATAAAGCAATCACAAACTCGCTTTATACCAAACACATTTCTTTATTTCATAATTTAATAGCCGTCAGTAAAACACACAACAGAAGTTTGCGCTTTTGCTTATTGACGCCCGCCGCAAAGATTCTTTACAAATGTGCCGATGTCAATCATATAATTATAACCACCTTTTAAATTTATTTATCGCAGGATAAATCAGTTTCAAATAATCTCGTCGAATCATAACCACCCCGCCCGTGCGCAGTAGTTTGTAGTACGTTTTTTAATTATTCACCAAACGGAAAAACACGACGGCTTTGATTGGTTTACTTGAATATAATGCGCACATGATCTAATCATGTGATCGACTAACGAGCAAACATGGCGGTTTACATCTTGCCTCAGGCAAACCGATAATGATCGATAATTAGGCTATTGCCCTGATTAGATAAGAGTCGGGTTGTTATTTAAAGGTAATGGGATTAAATAAGGTACTTGTGAAACACGCGCTGATTGTGTATTTTTGAGGGTTTTGTTAATTATGCGGTTAATCACATTTGAAATTGCTGAAAATGACCCGAAAATTACGTTCGCCCCACATGGATAGAAAAACAAAGTCGGCCAAATCATAGCAAAGTTTTACTAATCGAGTGACCCCGGCCCTATATTAGGAATTTGTATTTTATAGCCATAATGCTCGAAAAATTACTAGTCCGACGGACTAGCCAACTTTCACGTTTAGGTAGTCCTCCTGAAAACAGGTGGGCACAGCACTAGCGGACTAGCGTTAGTATCGAACCCTGTACACAAAGTTTCAATTCAATATCTTAATAACTGTTGAAGTAGCTCCACAGTATTGCATATGCTGAATAGCAATTTGGCTAAGTTCAAGAGCAATAACTCTGCATGGCATTGACTGAGCCAAAGAAAGATTGTGTCACGCACATATACACTTCAGGTATACAGTTTCAATTTTATATCTTGAAAACTGTAGAATTAGTTCGCTCCACAAGATTGCATATGTGAATTTTGACTAAGTTCAAGAGCAATAACTCTGCATGGAATTGATTGAGCCAAACCAAAATTGTCACACACATCTTCACTTCATTTTAATCATGTATACAAAATTTCAATTCAATATCTGTAGGAAGAAGTTTGCTCCACAATATTGCATATGCTGAATATAGCAGTTCTGAATAAGTGCAAGGGCAATAACTCCGCATGGTACTTCATGTTGATCAAGTATACAAAGTTTCAATTCAATATCTTGAAAACGGTAAAAGTAGTTCGCTCCACAAGATTGCATATGCTGAATACAGCAATTTTGAATAAGTGCAAGGGCAAACTCTGCATAGAATTGACCGAGCCAAACCAAAATTGTGTCACGCACATCTACACTTCATGTTGATCATGAATACAAAGTTTGAGTTCAATATCTTGAAAACGGTAGAAGCAGTTCGCTCCACAAGATTTAACAGACCGACCGACTGACCGCTAGCCGCAGTGACTCCTATATACCACCTCTCAAACTTCGTTTGCAGGGTATAAAAATCTAGCTTTTATCATTGTCAACCAGGTGTTTGCTTTTATCATTTTCATCTCGATGTTTGCTTTTGTCATCATCTACACATTTGCTCTTTCTACTGCAGACTCAAATGATAAATTCCAAAACCTGAAGGCTTTCTTGGATGTTCATCAACGTCTGACACCAGTAAAGTAAGACTACATTAAAACAGTCTTGACCAGCAACAACAATGTTGCTAACAAGAGACATGATGCCATGTAACATCACACTTTCTGATATTCACAGATGCTCAAGTAATGCAAATAAATCTCGTGGTTACCTCCAGTCTTTGCATAAGTTTTTTCTTGAGAGCATTACTGGCCGCGGTGTTGGTGGCAGAGCGCAATTCCTCAGCAGCTGTCCTCAGATGATGCTGTCTCTCCGAGTCATTGGGACTCTGGGCACAACCCTGCAGTGGGGAGGACATACATGTCAACACATCTAACAACAAACTAATACTATACTCAGACGATGCTGTCTCTCCCGAGTCATTGGGACTCTGGGCACAACCCTGCAGTGGGGAGGACATACATGTCAACACATCTAACAACAAACTAATACTATACTCAGACGATGCTGTCTCTCCCGAGTCATTGGGACTCTGGGCACAACCCTGCAGTGGGGAGGACATACATGTCAACACATCTAACAACAAACTAATACTATACTCAGACGATGCTGTCTCTCCGAGTCACTCTGGCCTAATACTAAGATGGACTAGAACTGTTCAGTATGAGGAAAACATTGTTTTACAGGGATTGATTTTGTTAATTTTCATATCTTTTAGTTATTTATAAAAGTCAAACTCAATAAAACTGAGTTTGGTTGATTCGAGCATCTGGTCCTATAGCATCTGGTCCACCTTGAACCCTAGTATCTGGTGTCTCGGTCAATGAAGAAAACTTAACAGTCACATATGCACTGATTCTGTGTGTATAATCTATGATAGCCAAAATCAAGAGCGCTGACTAACTGGGCATTACATGCCCTTCTGATAAGTTTTCTTTAGTGAAAAGCATTTCCTAGGGTCAATATGACCTAGATCTCTGACCTACAGACAAATTGACAGTTATTTTTTAACCAAGGGCACTACTGTATGAGGTTTCAAGATTATAGGTTATGGGAAAGCATTTTTCATGATGATCAAGCCACAGTGACCTTGACCTTTGACATACAAACCATCAAGTCAGTAGGGGTCATTGTTGCACCATGTATACTATTTGCATAAAGTTTTAAGATTGTAGGTATAATAGTATCCTTTAACCAGGGCCAATATACCTGAATGTTCGATTGTAGGTGTTATACTTCTTCTATGACGACAATGTACGTATCAAGTTTCATGAGTGTGTGTGTTAAAACGTGCTCTCCATTTTCAAGCAGATATCCCAAGAGATATTTTCCACCTACAATTTGAAGCTATGAAGCAGGAGAAACCCCCCGTTTGAATATAGGATATATCCCCGGAAATGTTTTTGATTACCAATGTGAAGCAAGGACAAATCCCCAGACAAAAACAACTAGAAGTGTAATGGATGTAATAGACAGCATGTGTATCCAAGACAACCAGCCAGTACAGTACCTTGGCAGCTTCCACCATCTTAGCTGTGGCATCGGCAAGAGCTTTAGCTGCTGCCAGGAGGCGTTTCTGTACATCCGAGTCGGGATGACTCTCTGCCTGGCCACGGATAGTGTTCACCAACATCGACGTAGCCTGTAAAACACAGATATTGTGTCTAAACTGTAACAACAGCAGATGGTCAAAACCATTTAACAGATGTGAGTTTTACGTGACCACTGAAACAGACAATACAAATTATTCTGTCTCATTTTAACAATTTGAATGTTTCTTTTTTTTTTTTATTATTTTACGTTTTTTAATTGAAAAGATCTTCAGCAATGTTTTATTCCTGGCTTGTGAATAAGAACCATGGGGAACTAACAGCATCAACAACAATTAACAAAGCAATACATAACTCCATAAATCAACCATTAATACAAAAGAAACATAGCAGTGAAAGACTGGAGAAAGAAATGTTTGCACGTGGATCATCTACAGCTCCATACCTGTGCCAGTTGGCGTGCCTGTTTGACCATCTCATGTGCATCGCCCGTACTGCTGAACAGCCTGTCTGTCACTGTCAGGATCGTGTCTACTGCCACCTCCTGCGATTCTGATGCCTATATATAGATAAATCCATTACACATTAGTAACTACCTCCTGCGATTCTGATGCCTATATATAGATAAATCCATTACACATTAGTAAATACCTCCTGCGATTCTGATGCCTATATATAGATAAATCCATTACACATTAGTAACTACCTCCTGCGATTCTGATTCTTATACATAGATAAATCCATTACATGTTAGTAACTATCTCCTGCAATTCTGATGCCTATATATAGATAAATCATAACACAATAGTAACTGGCTCCTGCGATTCTGATGCCTATATATAGATGAATCATAACACACTAACAACTACCTCCTGCGATTCTGATGCCTATATATAGATGAATCATAACACACTAACAACTACCTCCTGCGATTTGTATGCCTATATATAGATGAATCATAACACACTAACAACTACCTCCTGCGATTTGTATGCCTATATATAGATGAATCATAACACACTTATAAGTACCTCCTACGATTCTGATGCCTATTTTTGGATGAATCATTACACACTACTGTTTGGGGGCGCTTGTTTCTGCCATGTTTTTTTTACTTTTCACTCACAATTCAAATGTTGTGTATCAGTGAAACGCATTTTCAGTGGTAAATAAAAATACCTTACTTTTAACAAGAGGTCAATAACCTTGAAGCTCTACTGATAGGTTTTTGATAGCTAGATCAACATTCCTGTGAAGTTCCATGAAAATCTGTTCAAATATCACTTAAATAGTTTTCAAGAAGTAGTCGCTACAAATTTGTTTTTTAAAAATCTATTTTTTAGCCATGGCGGACATAAATTTTCAGCCAACCTGAAATTTTGCTAGGATCAAAAAGATATCAAGAGCAACATTCCTGTCAAGTTTTCATGAAAATCCGTCAAGTAGTTTCAGAGAAGTAGTCGCTACAAGTTTTTACTATATAACTATGTAAACAAAGATGGCCGCTGACGGCAAGGTGTAATGTCGAATCAAAATAATCATGTCATGCTGATCATTTTAGTCCCATATCAATATCACTTATAGTTTTCAAGAAGTAGTTGCTACAATTTTGTTTTTTAAAAATCTATTCCTGCGAAGTTTCATGAAAATCTGTCAAGTAGTTTCAGAGGAGTAGTCACTACAAGTTTTACTATATAATTCTATGTAAACAAAGATGGCCACTGGCCGCCATGTTTAATATCGAATGTCGATTTTTTTAGCCATGGCGGCCATCTTGAATTTCCGACCGACCTCAAATTTTGCTAGGATCAATAAGACATCAGGAGCAACATTCCTGTGAAGTTTCATGAAAATCTGTCAAGCAGTTTCAGAGGAGTAGTCGCTACAAGTTTTTACTATATAACTATGTAAACAAAGATGGCTGCTGGCCGCCATGTTTCACGTCAATCAAAATAATTTTCGAAAAGGATCATCATGTCATGCTGATCATTTTAAGAAAAATTTCCATATCAATATCACTTAAAAAAGTTTTCAAGAAGTAGTCGCTTCAAACTTTTTTAAAAATCTATTTTTAGCCGTGGTGGCCATCTTGAATTTCCAGCCGATCTGAAATTTTGCTAGGATCAACAAGACATCATGCGCAACATTTCTTTAAAGTTTCATGAAAATCCATCCGGTAGATTCAGAGGAGTAGTCGCTACAAAAACAGTTTACGAACAGACAGACGAACAGACGACGGACACCGCCTCTGGTAAAAATCAGTTGAGAATATAAAACAATTCCCATTTGCAAGTTGTTTTTGATAGGGCACTTTTAATGCAAAATTCTGTTTAGAATTTAGGAAAGAATGTCGTCGTTTTAGAATTTCTATTTAAAAATGTTTTTAAATTCTGAAACTTTTGAAACCATATATATTTAAACAAACTCAAGTTATTAGAGATTTTCTAATTTTCTACTGCAACTATAAATTTACATAGGAAAAACACACATCTGGTGTTTACTTTCCACCTAACCATGGGTGTCTTGCTCCCAGCTTGATATATTTATTTATCACACCTACCCTTGTGGGTCCTGTTCCCAGCTCGATGTGTTTATTATTACATCTATCCTTGCGGGTCGTGCCCCCAGTTTGATATATTTTATCCTTACACCTACCATTGCTGGTCCTGCCCCCAGCTTGATGTATTTAATTATTACAGCTACCCTGTAACACCTACCCTTACGGGTCATGCACCCAGTTTGATATATTTTATCATTACACCTACCATTGGTGGTCCTGCCCCCAGCATGATGTATTTAAATTTTACAACTACCCCTGCTGGTCCTGCCCCCAGCTTGATGTATTTAATTATTACACCTACCCTTGTGGGTCCTGCCCCCAGCTTGATGTATTTAATTATTACACCTACCCTTGTGGGTCGTGCCCCCAGCTTGATGTATTTAATTATTACACCTACCTTTTCTGGTCATGCCCCCAGCTTGATGTATTTAATTATTACAGCTACCCTGTAACACCTACCCTTACGGGTCATGCACCCAGTTTGATATATTTTATCATTACACCTACCATTGGTGGTCCTGCCCCTAGCATGATGTATTTAAATTTTACAACTACCCCTGCTGGTCCTGCCGCCAGCTTGATGTATTTAATTATTACACCTACCCTTGTGGGTCCTGCCCCCAGCTTGATGTATTTAATTATTACACCTACCCTTGTGGGTCGTGCCCCCAGCTTGATGTATTTAATTATTACACCTACCTTTTCTGGTCATGCCCCCAGATTGATGTATTCAATTATTACACCTATCTTTTCTGGTCCTGCCCCCAGCTTGATGTATTTAATTATTACACCTACCCTTGTGGGTCGTGCCCCCAGCTTGATGTATTTAATTATTACACCTACCTTTTCTGGTCATGCCCCCAGATTGATGTATTTAATTATTACACCTATCTTTTCTGGTCCTGCCCCCAGCTTGATGTATTTAATTATTACAGCTACCCTGTAACACCTACCCTTACGGGTCATGCACCCAGTTTGATATATTTTATCATTACACCTACCATTGCTGGTCCTGCCCCCAGCATGATGTATTTATTACAGCTACCCTTGCGGGTCCTGCCCTCAGCCTGATGTATTTAATTATTACACCTTCCCTTGTGGGTCCTGCCGCCAGCTTGATGCATTTATTATACCTACCCTTTCCGGTCCTGCCGCCAGCTTGATGTATTTAATTATTACACCTACCCTTGTTGGTCCTGCCGCCAGCTTGATGTATTTAATTATTACACCTACCCTTGTTGGTCCTGCCCCCAGCTTGATGTATTTAATTATTACACCTACCCTTGTTGGTCCTGCCCCCAGCATGATGTATTTAATTATTACACCTACCCTTGTTGGTCCTGCCCCCAGCTTGATGTATTTAATTATAACACCTACCCTTTCCGGTCCTGCCGCCAGCTTGATGTATTTAATTATTACACCTACCCTTGTGGGTCGTGACCCCAGCTTGACGTATTTAATTATTACAGCTACTCTTGTGGGTTGTGCCGCCAGCTTGATGTATTTAATTATTATACCTACCCTTGCCGGTCCTGCCCCCAGCTTGATGTATTTATTACACCTACCCTTGTGGGTCGTGCCCCCAGCTTGATGTATTTAATTATTACACCTACCCTTGCTGGTCCTGCCCCCAGCTTGATGTATTTATTACACCTACCCTTGTGGGTCGTGCCCCCAGCTTGATGTATTTAATTATTACACCTACCTTTTCTGGTCATGCCCCCAGATTGATGTATTTAATTATTACACCTATCTTTTCTGGTCCTGCCCCCATCTTGATGTGTCTAAATTATAACACCTACCCTTGCGGGTCCTGCCCCCAGTTTGTTGTGTTTAATTATACACCTACCCTTGCTTGTCCTGCCCCCAGTTTGTTGTGTTTAATTATAACACCTACCCTTGCTGGTCCTGCCCCCAGTTTGATGTGTTTCAGCAGATCATTGAGTGCCTGTGTGACAGCTGTGGCTGCACTTCCCAGGTCCTGTAGCATCTTCTCGTCCTGACTGGCACTGGCGGCCTGATCGACGACGCCTTCTACAGACTGGGCAACCATTTTGGCTGCCTCGATCAATTGTTCCTGACATGCTGGACTGCTGATGGTCGGAGCGACAACCTTTGTACATGCCACCAGCTGCGACGTGGCGAGGGCACATGATGTGGCTGAGCTGATGACACGGTTCTGTAGTTCCTGATTGTCTGTGGTGGATGCCACAGTCTTGGCCTTCAACACCAGCTGGGCTGTAGCATTGGCTACCGCCTTTGCCAGAGCCAGGAGGGCTTCCTATAATATCAACAGAAATGTAACTCAAAACAACAAATCTTGGTAACAGAATTGGATATACATTTCTGTGTCTAGCAAGTCTGTTATTAAATGGATTTTGTAACCAAGTATTAACTGACCATTTGCAGAAGTGAATTCATAGTACAGTGTAGTTAGTCCCATTAAAATCTATCAATAGCTTATCACGTGACCTGAAAAAGACCCCCTTACATACCTGGTATGCCCTATCCATGTCTTCAGCTGACTCCCCGACCCCGTCCATGACGTCATGACTCGCCTCCCCTACACGACTGGCAGCAGCTAGCAGATTTTGTCTTGGCTGAAACATAAGGTATTAAGTCCATAGAAGATTAAACGGGACGTAATTTAGGATTTGTTCTTTACCTCAAATTATCATGCTTTGCCAAAAGATAGCTAAAACATTTAAAAAAATATTTATGTTGATGTCTCTCTAGTTCAATCATATAACACCTCATTTATTTATTAAAGAAATCTTTAAGCCGTAGTTTTAACATTTTATTATTTTCTTTCATACATACAAGACTAGAGATCTAAAGAAAACTTCATATTTTTCTATCACTTTAATGCTTTGAACTTTTTTATATACATTTTTCTCTTCCCAATATCATTGCATTTCCTTTTCCTCCAATGTTATACATGTGATACTTATCCGTCAATTCCTTGTTTTATATGGCCACTAATAAGGAAATGTTATTCTGTACAGAAACATTGACGTTGATTACGTTCTTGTTCATTGAAGAAACTAATCAAGAAATCTTAAAACAAGAAAATGATGTAGTCTTTTTAACTTTAACAGCTGATAAATATTTATACATATACCTACCTCTCTGTTTTCTGGTTGTGCGGCATTCAGGAGGTCGAAGAGTCCTCCAGCAAGCCTACGTGCCGCATCCATCAGGTTTCTGCCATTGTCATCCTCCTCCTGCAGTGCTGCCAACATCCGGATGTCGTGAGTGAAATCTCCAAGGTTGGATGAACTGTATAGACATGGTCAGAGTTAGGCAAAATGTGGTGTCAGAGTGAAATCTCCATGGTTGGATGAACTGTACAGACATGGTCAGAGTTAGGCAAAATGTGGTGTCAGAGTGAAATCTAATTGGTTGGATGAACTGTATAGACACCGTCAGAGTTAGGCAAAATGTGGTGTCAGAGTGAAATCTCCATGGTTGGATGAACTGTAGACACCGTCAGAGTTAGGCAAAATGTGGTGTCAGAGTGAAATCTCCATGGTTGGATGAACTGTACAGACATGGTCAGAGTTAGGCAAAATGTGGTGTCAGAGTGAAATCTCCATGGTTGGATGAACTGTACAGACATGGTCAGAGTTAGGCAAAATGTGGTGTCAGAGTGAAATTTCCAAGGTTGGATGAACTGTATAGACACCGTCAGAGTTAGGCAAAATGTGGTGTCAGAGTGAAATTTCCATGGTTGGATGAACTGTATAGACACCGTCAGAGTTAGGCAAAATGTGGTGTCAGAGTGAAATTTCCAAGGTTGGATAAACGTTATAGACACGGTCAGTTAGCAAATAATATTATGCAAGTTTGCCATTAGAGAAGCAACCCAGTTAATGACATCGTTACATGATGATCGGGTACCATGCACGTTGTAACATGGTGAGAATGACTATATTTGGTTTAGAGAAGTGTTTGAGCATATTACCATGAAACACATAAAAATGACAAAATGGCACCAGAAATTCTGTTTTGCTGCATCCTTTGGCAGTAAGCAAAGAAATAAGTGAACAATCGGGAGTCTGGGTTCATCTTTTTGTCTGAAGTGTCGAAGTTGTATTGACTGTACTTACATCTGATTGACAGATGCGCCGACGGCACCGTAGTCCGGTTCATCAATGCCGGTCAGCGTGACCAGTTGTGCCGTGGCTGCATTCATCGCTGACAACTGAGCATGCACTTTCTGGCGTGACAGATCTAGGTTGTTTTCTCTCCACTTTCTAGACGCCTGCCACATACAAGTAAAGATATAGAGATAGTTTAGTACATTCTGACAGCGCTGAATTATTATGTGCATCATGATATAATAGCAAATAATAACTAAAGATAAGAACTAAAACATTCAAAATGTAACTTACATGTAGGACAGGTGACAATGTATTAATCGTAACTTACATGTAGAACAGGAGACTGAATGTAATAACCGTAACTTACATGGAGATTGAATGTATTAGCCGTAACATACATGTAGGACAGGGGACTGAATGTATTAACCGTAACTTACATGTAGGACAGGAGACTGAATGTAATAACCGTAACTAACATGTAGGACAGGGGACTGAATGTATTAACCGTAACTTACATGTAGGACAGGAGACTGAATGTATTAACCATAACTTACATGTAGGACAGGGGACTGAATGTATTAACCGTAACTTACATCCGTAACTTACATGTAGGACAGGGGACTGAATGTATTAACCGTAACTTACATGTAGGACAGGAGACTGAATGTATTAACCGTAACTTACATGGAGATTGAATGTATTAACCATTACTTACATGTAGGACAGGGGACTGAATGTATTAACCGTAACTTACATGTAGGACAGGAGACTGAATGTATTAACCGTAACTTACATGGAGACTGAATGTATTAACCGTAACTGACATGGAGACAATGTATTAATCGTAACTTACATGTAGGACATGAGACAAAATGTAATAACCGTAACTTACATGTAGGACAGGGAACTGAATGTATTAACCGTAACTTACATGTAGGACAGGGGACTGAATGTATTAACCATAACTTACATGTAGGACAGGGGAAAAATGTATTAACCATAACTTACATGTAGGACAGGGGACTGAATGTATTAACCGTAACTTACATGTAGGACAGGAGACTGAATGTATTAACCGTAACTTACATGGAGATTGAATGTATTAACCATAACTTACATGTAGGACAGGGGACAAAATGTAATAACCGTAACTTACATGTAGGACAGGAGACTGAATGTATTAACCGTAACTTACATGTAGGACAGGGGACTGAATGTATTAACCGTAACTTACATGTAGGACAGGGGACTGAATGTATTAACCGTAACTTACATGTAGGACAGGAGACTGAATGTATTAACTGTAACTTACATGGAGATTGAATGTATTAACCATAACTTACATGTAGGACAGGAGACTGAATGTATTAACCGTAACTTACATGGAGATTGAATGTATTAACCATAACTTACATGTAGGACAGGGGACTGAATGTATTAACCGTAACTTACATGGAGATTGAATGTATTAACCATAACTTACATGTAGGACAGGGGACAGAATGTATTAACCATAACTTACATGTAGGACAGGGGACAGAATGTATTAACCGTAACTTACATGTAGGACAGGAGACTGAATGTATTAACCGTAACTTAGATGTAGGAAGGAGACTGAATGTAATAAAGGTAACTTACATGTAGGACAGGGGACTGAATGTATTAACCATAACTTACATGTAGGACAGGGGACTGAATGTATTAACCGTAACTTACATGTAGGACAGGAGATTGAATGCATTAACTGTAACTTACATGTAGGACAGGGGACTGAATGTATTAACCGTAACTTACATGTAGGACAGGGGACTGAATGTATTAACTGTCACTTACATGTAGGACATGAGACTGAATATATTAACCGTAACTTACATGTAGGACAGGAGACTGAATGTATTAACCGTAACTTACATGTAGGACATGAGACTGAATGTATTAACCGTAACTTACATGTAGGACAGGAGACTGAATGTATTAACCGTAACTTACATGTAGGACAGGAGACTGAATGTATTAACTGTCACTTACATGTAGGACATGAGACTGAATGTATTAACCGTAACTTACATGTAGGACAGGAGACTGAATGTATTAACCGTAACTTACATGTCGGACAGGAGACTGAATGTATTAACCGTAACTTACATGTAGGACAGGAGATTGAATGCATTAACTGTAACTTACATGTAGGACAGGGGACTGAATGCATTAACCGTAACTTACTTGTAGGACAGGAGGTTGAATGAATTAACCATAACCTACATGTAGGACAGGAGATTGAATGTATTAACCATAACCTACATGGAGACTGAATGTATTAACCATAACCTACATGTAGGACAGGAGACTGAATGTATTAACTGTAACTTACATGAAGACTGAATGTATTAACCATAACCTACATGTAGGACAGGAGACTGAATGTATTAGCCATAACCTATATGGAGATTGAATGTATTAACCATAACCTACATGTAGGACAGGAGGCTGAATGTATTAACCATAACTTACATGGAGACTGAATGTATTAACCATAACTTACATGTAGGACAGGAGACTGAATGTATTAACTGTAACTTACATGGAGATTGAATGTATTAACCATAACCTACATGTAGGACAGGAGGCTGAATGTATTAACCGTAACTTACATGTAGGACAGAAGACAATGTATTAACCGTAACTTACATGTAGGACAGGAGACTGAATGTAATAACCGTAACCTACATGTAGGACAGGAGACTGAATGTATTAACCGTAACTTACATGTAGGACAGAAGACAATGTATTAACCGTAACTTACATGTAGGACAGGAGACTGAATGTAATAACCGTAACCTACATGTAGGACAGGAGACTGAATGTTATAACCGTAACCTACATGTAGGACAGGGGACTGAATGTAATAACTGTAACTTACATGTAGAGCATGAGCCTGAATGTAATAACCGTAACCTACATGTAGGACAGGAGACTGAATGTATTAACCATAACTTACATGTAGGACAGGAGACTGAATGGAATAACCGTAACTTACATGTAGGACATGAGACTGAATGTAATAACCGTAACTTACATGTAGGACAGGAGACTGAATGTAATAACCGTAACTTACATGTAGGACAGGAGACTGAATGTAATAACCGTAACCTACATGTAGGACAGGAGACTGAATGTATTAACCATAACTTACATGTAGGACATGAGACTGAATGTATTAACCGTAAACTTACATGTAGGACAGGGGACTGAATGTAATAACTTACATGTAGGACAGAGGACTGAATGTAATAACCATAACTTACATGTAGAACAGCAGACAATGTATTAACCGTAACTTACATGTAGGACAGGAGACTGAATGTATTAACCATAACTTACATGTAGAACAGCAGACAATGTATTAACCGTAACTTACATGTAGGACATGAGACTGAATGTATTAACCGTAACTTACATGTAGGATAGGAGACTGAATGCAATAACCGTAACCTTCATGTAGGACAGGAGACTGAATGTATTAACCATATGTAGGACAGGAGATTGAATTTATTAACCATAACTTACAAGGAGACTGAATGTATTAACCGTAACTTACATGTAGGACAGGAGACTGAATGTAATATAAACCGTAACTTACATGTAGGACAGGAGACTGAATGTATTAACTGTAACTTACATGTAGGACAGGGGACTGAATGTATTCTAGTTTGACTAACATGTAGGACAGGAGACTGAATGTATTAACCATAACTTACATGGAGGACAGGAGACTGAATGTATTAATCATAACTTACATGTAGGACAGGAGACTGAATGTATTAATCATAACTTACATGTAGGACAGGAGACTGAATGTAATCAAGTGTGACTTACATGTAGGACAGGAGACTGAATGTATTCAAGTTTGACTTACATGTAAGACAGGAGACTGAATGTATTAATCATAACTTACATGTAGGACAGGAGACTGAATGTATTAATCATAACTTACATGTAAGACAGGAGACTGAATGTAATCAAGTTTGACTTACATGTAGAACAGGAGACTGAATGTATTCAAGTGTGACTTACATGTAAGACAGGAGACTGAATGTGTTAACCATAACTTACCTGTAGGACAGGAGACTGATGTATTCAAGTTTGACTTACCTGTAGGACAGGAGACTGATGTATTCAAGTTTGACTTACATGTAAGACAGGAGACTGAATGTATTCAAGTTTGACTTACATGTAGGACAGGAGACTGAATGTATTCAAGTTTGATTTACATGTAGGACAGGAGACTGAATGTATTCAAGTTTGACTTACATGTAGGACAGGAGACTGAATGTATTCAAGTTTGACTTACAGCATCAGAGCCAAGTTGTGGTAGTTCAAGGTTTGTGTTTATTTGTTCCTGGGCCTCGCTGACAGCATTTAGGCCATCCCCAATTGTCAACACGAGGGCACGCTGGGCCTGACTTAGGCCATGTTCCTGGAAAGTCTGACTCTGAAATAACACAAAACAATTAACACATATTCCTCAGTTATGTTAGGTCAGACACACTGACCTTTTGATAAAAAATGTAGTGGTCACCAATATGTATGTTTATATAAAGTGTGGTCACCAATATGTATGTTTATATAAAGTGTGGTCACCAATATGTATGTTTATATAAAGTGTGGTCACCAATATGTAGGTTTATATAAAGTGTGGTCACCAATATGTAGGTTTATATAAAGTGTGGTCACCAATATGTATGTTTATATAAAGTGTGGTCACCAATATGTAGGTTTATATAAAGTGTGGTCACCAATATGTAGGTTTATATCAAGTGTGGTCACCAATATGTAGGTTTATATAAAGTGTGGTCACCAATATGTAGGTTTATATAAAGTGTGGTCACCAATATGTAGGTTTATATAAAGTGTGGTCACCAATATGTAGGTTTATATAAAGTGTGGTCACCAATATGTAGGTTTAAATAAAGTGTGGTCACCAATATGTATGTTTAGGCCAAATAAAAGAATAGTTGTGTTTCCGGTTACCCGACCTACCCTAGAAATTCCCGCCGACCCTATGGTTTTTATTGCATTCCAAAAAAAAATTCAAGCCAACCCCGTCCGTAATGGATTCCGTAATATACCGTCTCCCTGTCAGGCAGGCGCCTGATTGAGTTGATAGATATCAGGGTTCTCAATAGACGCGTACACACGCGTTTTGACGCATGGAAATTCAATTTGACCCAATTCTGACGCAGCTAATTTACCACCTGTGCGTTTTTATGAAGCGCGTGTATTTGCTTCCAAGCATCAATCCAATACACACGTACCTATTTTCGATAGCCCAAACATCACAATAATGTCAGAGCACGCACTGCATAACAGTGATTGACACCTTGGCTGACGACCTTGATCGCCTCTCGACCAATCAAATTCTGTCACAGCTTGTGTGCGGAAATAGACTGTCTATAAATGGTGTCATTGTGTAATCTAATTGCTGCTATTGTGTTAATAATTTAATGATTATTTTTGAAGTTTATTATGCTTTTTGCGGGTGGAGACTATTATGACCTCATTGAAGTATTTGGTTAATTGATTGCTACCGGCTTCTGATTGATTACCGGTTAATTAGACCGAACTGAAATAAAACAAGTGCTAGCGGTCAAACATGTGAAACATATAAAAATCGGCAAAAATAAAATTGACTTTATTTGTGTTTGTTGACGTTGTTTTTTATTTGTGTTTTTTATTTGTTAATTTTGTTTTAAGCACGTTTTAAAGAACAAAGAAATATAATTTTAATGAGGATAATTTAAATATTTATAAATCGGCGAAATGTACATAAACAGCGCGTATTTTAACCTGGGTTATCGTTCAGTCAAAACTTACCGGACATTACGCATTGTTATATTTTGTGTTGACATACTATTTTTGTGCTGTCGAGTAACGGACTTTATTAATTTATGTATACATGTTCAAAATTTATGTATGTTCTGTTCAATACACAAATGGCGCAAAGAAGTATATTTTCATTTATGTCATCGCAGTCTACGAAACTGCCTGTGTGTTGGGGATGCACTGTCTGTCTCATTTATTTGACGTCTTCGGGTGCCATTTTTTTTTTTTACATACGGACGTTTATAGATGCACCCTAGGTGCAGTCTGACCCCGAAGAAGCAGAAAATAAGAGAGCTAGTACTATAATAACACCAATAACTTATAATATATAATATCACCAATAACTTATAATTTTAACAGATGTGGACCCCAACTTATTAAACAGCCTTTAATAACTTTGACATAATGACACATTATTGTAAAATGGAATAGTAGTTTTTTAAGTTCAAATGCATATCCTTGCACACCTTTCTTGGCAATAAAATATTTACAGAATTCACAAAAATTAAAGTTATTAAAGGATGTTTTATAAAACGGCGCTTCGATTTTTTTGATTTATATTTGACCTTTGACATTTCAATGTAATGTAATATACATAGTGATATAGAACATGTGTAATATACATAGTGATATAGAACACAAGACGAGGCAGGAATTGTCCGGCACCAGTTTCAGCACCATTTATTAAGGTTTTACAAAATATGTCACAAAGTAGGTGATATTAAAGAGTGTGAACTTGCTCTATATCACGAGAAGTTTTATTGTCGGACAAAAAAAAAAAAAAAAAAAAAAATCCCTACCTACCCTACTAAATTGGCAATAAAAAGTAAAACCAAAAAAAAAAGATTTCACCTGCCTACCTACCCTATCTTTTTTTTCAATGTAACAGGAAACCCAACTATTCTTTTATTTGGCCTTATATAAAGTGTGGTCACCAATATGTAGATTTATATAAAGTGTGGTCACCAATATGTATGTTTTATAAAGTGTGGTCACCAATATGTAGGTTTATATAAAGTGTGGTCACCAATATGTAGGTTTATATAAAGAGTGGTCACCAATATGTAGGCTTATATCAAGTGTGGTCAATATGTAGGTTTATATAAAGTGTGGTCACCAATATGTATGTTTATATAAAGTGTTGTCACCAATATGTAGGTTTATATAAAGTGGAAGCATTTTGAACCTAATATACATACATAAGTGTACAATACTCCTTAAGTGACCTAACACAAACAAAACCCATTATGAAAATGTTACCGATTACTGTAATGCAAAGTGGGCTCATATCTACATGTTGTTGTATGGAGTCTATACTGATGGTTCTGGCTTCCATGAACCTCCATCCACCGTCACCAATAACACTCACCTGTCTGATGGCCTGCCCGGCGTGGGCCTGGTTGGACTGACTTGAGAAGAGGGCTTGTTGCATGGAACCCATACTAATCTGGTTCTCACCACCCTGCCCACCGTCCCTCATCACACCAGGAATGGAGACAGAGCCTGTCTGTGGGTGGGACACATTGTGACTCTGGTGGGAGATGATGGTGGCCTTGGCAGAGGACACATTCTCCTCGTACATCAGGGCATCATCATCACCCTCTATACCAAGGTGGTCCTTAGCTTTTTTCTGAAATCAGCAAAAATAAACAGGGTTAATTCCAAAGTGTTTTTCTAAAAATAATAGAGTACATGAAGTTCAGTATACTGCGGATATTTGATGCCTCACAAAAATGTCGATATTAATGTAAAATATTTAAATTTATCTTCCATTACCTTCAAAATATACATATAGGACTTCTTGTTTTCCATCCATAATATATCATTCCTGATCATTATTGAGCAAAACAAAACAGTGATTTCAAACAAACTTCAATATTTTGTGTTTATCGTGTTGGACGTTTCCAAAGGTTCACTCTCATACTCTTTCAAATGGAAATGTGTTTATAGATAACACACCTTTCTGAGTATAATATCAATATATCCAGCTATGAGTGCAGCTATCTGCTCTCCTTCCTGAGTCTGGACCGAGTAGTACTGGTCAGCGTGATCACCAAAGTCCTGAAACAGATCATCATAATCTAGATTGTATCTCAAACAGATCATCATTATATCTAGGTTTATCTCAAACAGATCATCATTATATCTAGGTTTATCTCAAACAGATAATAATACTATCTAGGTTTATCTCAAACAGATCATCATTATATCTAGGTTTCATCTCAAACAGATAATAATACTATCTAGGTTTATCTCAAACAGATCATCATTATATCTAGGTTTCATCTCAAACAGATAATAATACTATCTAGGTTGATCTCAAACAGATCATCATAACATCTAGGTTTCATCTCAAACAGATAATAATATCTAGGTTTATCTCAAACAGATCATCATTATATCTAGGTTTCATCTCAAACAGATAATAATACTATCTAGGTTTATCTCAAACAGAACATCAAAATATCTAGGTTTCATCTCAAACAGATAATAATAATACTATCTAGGTTTATCTCAAACACAATCATAATACCTAGGTTTATCATGTGACTTATGTTATCTAGGTTCACCTCAAACAGCAATCATAATATCTCAAACAGAACATCTATGAATAGTGGTAAGTGGCCATAACTTCATGATGCATGTACACATACCAGTGTGAAACTGTTAGGCGAGGCTGCCCACCTACGGACAGTGGTAAGGGGCCATAACTTCATGGTGTATGTAACTACATACCAGTGTGAAACTGTTAGGCGAGGCTGCCCACCTACGGACAGTGGTAAGGGGCCATAACTTCATGATGCATGTACAAATACCAGTGTGAAACTGTTAGGCGAGGCTGCCCACCTACGGACAGTGGTAAGGGGCCATAAATTCATGATGTATGTATACATACCAGTGTGAAACTGTTAGGTGAGGCTGCCCACCTACGGACAGTGGTAAGGGGCCATAACTTCATGATCTCCTTGGTCTTCTCGTCTACACGGACCACGCTCTCCTTGTTGATACCAAACAGACGAGGCACCAACTTATTTTTACCCTTCACCTTCTCCTGAAACACAAACATCACAGGTAAGGTGACCATGGAGGTAAAAGGCAAAGGTCAAAGGTAATGGAGCTTCAGAGGGAATAAAATTTCAGAGGTTTAGGGAAACTTGGAGGTAAAAGTAAAGGTGTCCTTTAAGACCGTAATGACATTATTGATGTGGATACATTTGGGAACAGAAAGAACAAAGGTCAAAATTAAGGCCACTTTTAAGGTCCTACTAAGGAAAGGTCATTCTGTCAGGTGACCTCGGATGAAAATGAAGATAATTGTTTTGTAAACTCTGGATGAAAAGAATGGCATACCATTAAAATGCTTTTCTTCGGATTAAATACGCCAACATAAATTATTACTAACCTTTACTAAGAAGAAGGTAATTCCGTATGTTTTTAAGGCACGACATTGTTGCGTATATTTCACTTTTGCATCTCTCTCTGAGTAGCCTCCCCATTTCTTGTGTTCCTGAAAAGAAGAGAAAATTGATGAAAACAGTTGTGCAGTAACAAGCTTCCATCAATTACTGGTGCAGATATTAGTTTCTAAGTTCACACCCTAGAATAGCATAATGTTTGAAAACTTTAACAATGTTTTTCATCTTACATGAAAAAAAAATAAAAAATTATAATTATGTACTACTGTGTATTCCCAGTGGCAACATAAATGTAAAATGCCATACCTTTCCTATATTTCCACTAATTTTGTCATTATTTGTATGGAAACATTAAAGTTAAACCTCTTAAAATAATGTTCAAGAATTCTAAGCAAAGATAACCCTATTATACTGACTGAGGTACCCTTGTCTGGAAAACCATTATATTGCAACATCAATGACGGCTACTTACCAAAAATATTTTCTTCTCTATTCCTTTGACTTTACAGTATTCCTTGGGTAGGAATTCTTTGTTTCTGTAAAATACATAGTACAGTGTAAGTACAGCCAGTTACATAAACTATGACCAAGTAGACCTGTGTGTCACTCAAGACAGATGGAAAACATGCAGCCCTTTCTGCCTAGTGTGGGTTCACTCCCTGGCATGTCAGATGGGAATCTTCATCTCCCTCCAAGGTCACTGTCCCAATATGACCTTACATGTGTTAACGGGACGTAAAACATTTAATTTTTTGCAAAATGGATACTAATTCATAGATCCCTAAAGATCCGTTAACTACGCCCACCAATGTCCAAGCTAAATTTGGGCAAAAACAAATATCATGTGTTCTACTGCATATTTGGTTTGTATATGGGCGAGCATATGCTTTACCTACAGGTGTAAATACCCAATGTGAATGTAATTGGTTAAATGGCATAATCGGATGATACATTTTTGACTGACAGTGTAAATCTATGAATGCATAAACCAGCTTAAAAAATAACTGAAAGGGTGCATATTCATGCCATGGTTAAGATCCAATCCTCGCTACAAAATTGGACACCTGCATTAAGATGCAACTTTTAGGAAATCCAATTCTGTCCACTGAATTCAGGAAACATGCATTTTTTTTTTTTAACACTTGTGGTAGAATGGAGATTCCTATTTTCAAAAATATAAAATGTCATAGAAGTCTTTCGTTGAAGTTAGGTCACAGCAATGTGCACACCAAGTCAGGTCCATATTAGGTCACAGCAATGTGCACACCAAGTCAGGTCCATATTAGGTCACAGCAATGTGCACACCAAGTCAGGTCCATATTAGGTCACAGCAATGTGCACACCAAGTCAGGTCCATATTAGGTCACAGCAATGTGCACACCAAGTCAGGTCCATATTAGGTCACAGCAATGCAACAATGTGCACACCAAGTCAGGTCCATATTAGGTCACAGCAATGTGCACACCAAGTCAGGTCCATATTAGGTCACAGCAATGTGCACACCAAGTCAGGTCCATATTAGGTCACAGCAATGCACACCAAGTCAGGTCCATATTAGGTCACAGCAATGTGCACACCAAGTCAGGTCCATTTTAGGTCACAGCAATGCACACCAAGTCAGGTCCATATTAGGTCACAGCAATGTGCACACCAAGTCAGGTCCATATTAGGTCACAGCAATGTGCACACCAAGTCAGGTCCATATTAGGTCACAGCAATGCACACCAAGTCAGGTCCATATTAGGTCACAGCAATGTGCACACCAAGTCAGGTCCATATTAGGTCACAGCAATGTGCACACCAAGTCAGGTCCATATTAGGTCACAGCAATGTGCACACCAAGTCAGGTCCATATTAGGTCACAGCAATGTGCACACCAAGTCAGGTCCATATTAGGTCACAGCAATGTGCACACCAAGTCAGGTCCATATTAGGTCACAGCAATGCTGCACACCAAGTCAGGTCCATATTAGGTCACAGCAATGCTGCACACCAAGTCAGGTCCATATTAGGTCACAGCAATGTGCACACCAAGTCAGGTCCAAATTAGGTCACAGCAATGCAACAATGTGCACACCAAGTCAGGTCCATATTAGGTCACAGCAATGTGCACACCAAGTCAGGTCCATATTAAGTCACAGCAATGTGCACACCAAGTCAGGTCCATATTAGGTCACAGCAATGTGCACACCAAGTCAGGTCCATATTAGGTCACAGCAATGCTGCACACCAAGTCAGGTCCATATTAGGTCACAGCAATGCAACAATGTGCACACCAAGTCAGGTCCATATTAGGTCACAGCAATGTGCACACCAAGTCAGGTCCAAATTAGGTCACAGCAATGCAAAAATGTGCACACCAAGTCAGGTCCATATTAGGTCACAGCAATGTGCACACCAAGTCAGGTCCAAATTAGGTCACAGCAATGCAACAATGTGCACACCAAGTCAGGTCCATATTAGGTCACAGCAATGTGCACACCAAGTCAGGTCCAAATTAGGTCACAGCAATGCAACAATGTGCACACCAAGTCAGGTCCATATTAGGTCACAGCAATGTGCACACCAAGTCAGGTCCATATTAGGTCACAGCAATGCAACAATGTGCACACCAAGTCAGGTCCATATTAGGTCACAGCAATGTGCAAACCAAGTCAGGTCCATATTAGGTCACAGCAATGTGCACACCAAGTCAGGTCCATATTAGGTCACAGCAATGTGCACACCAAGTCAGGTCCATATTAGGTCACAGAAATGTGCACACCAAGTCAGGTCCATATTAGGTCACAGCAATGTGCACACCAAGTCAGGTCCATATTAGGTCACAGAAATGTGCACACCAAGTCAGGTCCATATTAGGTCACAGCAATGCAAACATGTGCACACCAAGTCAGGTCCATATTAGGTCACAGCAATGTGCACACCAAGTCAGGTGCACACCAAGTCAGGTCCATATTAGGTCACAGCAATGTGCACACCAAGTCAGGTCCATATTAGGTCACAGCAATGTGCACACCAAGTCAGGTCCATATTAGGTCACAGCAATGTGCACACCAAGTCAGGTCCATATTAGGTCACAGCAATGTGCACACCAAGTCAGGTCCATATTAGGTCACAGCAATGTGCACACCAAGTCAGGTCCATATTGGGTCACAGCAATGTGCACACCAAGTCAGGTCCATATTAGGTCACAGCAATGCAAACATGTGCACACCAAGTCAGGTCCATATTAGGTCACAGCAATGCAAACATGTGCACACCAAGTCAGGTCCATATTAGGTCACAGCAATATGCACACCAAGTCAGGTCCATTTTAGGTCACAGCAATGCAAAAATGTGCACACCAAGTCAGGTCCATATTAGGTCACAGCAATGCAACAATGTGCACACCAAGTCAGGTCCATATTAGGTCACAGCAATGCAACAATGTGCACACCAAGTCAGGTCCATATTAGGTCACAGCAATGCAACAATGTGCACACCAAGTCAGGTCCATATTAGGTCACAGCAATGCAACAATGTGCACACCAAGTCAGGTCCATATTAGGTCACAGCAATGTGCACACCAAGTCAGGTCCATATTAGGTCACAGCAATGTGCACACCAAGTCAGGTCCATATTAGGTCACAGCAATGCAAAAATGTGCACACCAAGTCAGGTCCATATTAGGTCACAGCAATGCAAAAATGTGCACACCAAGTCAGGTCCATATTAGGTCACAGCAAGGCAAAAATGTGCACACCAAGCCAGGTCCATAAAAGTAACACAGAAATATAGTTTGGTCAACATTGTATTCAATAAAGGTGAGATATTCTCTGTTACAAGTCCAATATAAGCACAATAGATATTCAATGTTACAAGTCCAATACAAGCACAATAAATGTTCAATCTTACTAGTCCAATGCATAAACACTACTTACTAGTCCAATGCATAAACACTACAGCACATGTATCAACATGCAACACAATAGTTTACACACCATGTCAGGACAGCAATATAGCTTGGCACACCATGTCAGGACAGCAATATAGCTTGGCACACCATGTCAGGACAGCAATATAGCTTGGCACACCATGTCAGGACAGCAATATAGCTTGGCATACCATGTCAGGACAGCAATATAGCTTGGCATACCATGTCAGGACAGCAATATAGCTTGGCACACCATGTCAGGACAGAAATATAGCTTGGCACACCATGTCAGGACAGCAATATAGCATGGCACACCATGTCAGGACAGAAATATAGCTTGGCACACCATGTCAGGACAGCAATATAGCTTGGCACACCATGTCAGGACAGAAATATAGCTTGGCACACCATGTCAGGACAGAAATATAGCTTGGCATACCATGTCAGGACAGAAATATAGCTTTTTGGCACACCATGTCAGGACAGAAATATAGCTTGGCACACCATGTCAGGACAGAAATATAGCTTGGCACACCATGTCAGGACAGCAATATAGCTTGGCACACCATGTCAGGACAGAAATATAGCTTTTTGGCACACCATGTCAGGACAGAAATATAGCTTGGCACACCATGTCAGGACAGAAATATAGCTTGGCACACCATGTCAGGACAGCAATATAGCTTGGCACACCATGTCAGGACAGCAAAATAGCTTGGCACACCATGTCAGGAAAGCAATATAGCTTGGAAACTATTTTCCAAGTTGTTTCTCATGAAATACGTGTGGAGGGACAGATGCCAAAGTGGTCCCTATAAAAGCTCTTTGGAAAGTGACCGGCATCATCCTTAATAGCTATCAATTTTCCTTCCATTTGACTGTACATGCAGTATTCATATAGCAGAGTATCAGGGATGTTCCCCATTCTGCTGGCAGGCAATATAAGTACATGCAGTATTCATATAGCAGAGTATCAGGAATGTTCTCCATTCTGCTGGCAGGCAATATAAGTGCATGTAGTATTCATATAGCAGAGTATCAGGAATGTTCTCCATTCTGCTGGCAGGCAATATAAGTACATGCAGTATTCATATAGCAGAGTATCAGGAATGTTCTCCATTCTGCTGGCAAGCAATATAAGTGCATGTAGTATTCATATAGCAGAGTATCAGGAATGTTCTCCATTCTGCTGGCAGGCAATATAAGTGCATGTAGTATTCAGATAGCAGAGTATCAGGGATGTTCTCCATTCTGCTGGCAGGCAATATAAGTGCATGTAGTATTCAGATAGCAGAGTATCAGGGATGTTCTCCATTCTGCTGGCAGGCAATATAAGCATATGTAGTATTCATATAGCAGAGTATCAGGAATGTTCTCCATTCTGCTGGCAGGCAATATAAGTACATGCAGTATTCATACAGCATAGTATCAGGGATGTTCCCCATTCTGCTGGCAGGCAATATAAGTACATTTAGTATTCATATAGCAGAGTATCAGGGATGTTCTCCATTCTGCTGGCAGGCAATATAAGTATATGTAGTATTCATATAGCAGAGTATCAGGGATGTTCCCCATTCTGCTGGCAGGCAATATAAGTACATTTAGTATTCATACAGCATAGTATCAGGGATGTTCCCCATTCGCTGGCAGGCAATATAAGCACCAGTACTAGGCATCTGTCTACAGAAACTTACTCGAAAAGTCCCGGCTTGTGTTTTTGTTCATCGTGGTCACCAAACTGTATTTGACACTGGATCCCGGCAAACATGATTGCTTCTTCCTGGGACACGGGATGGGTACCATTCAGGATTGCATCACGTGTCTACAAAATTTAATAGATCAAGGTCAAAAGTAAATTATCAATCGTGTATTGCTTATGATAATGTGAATTATTAATAACTCTATAATACTGTCTTCACAAAACGATATTTGAAGCAACACATATCAATTTCAACAAGTCTGTGTATAGTAAGTACTTTATTCATACTGGACACAATAGTGATTGCTTTAATTAAATATTAACAATATATTGAAAATCAACAGAAATTGTGACCAATCCTCACATAATCGATCCAACATAAATAGTGACACATCCTCAGATAATTAATCCAAAAGAAATAGTGACCAATCCTCACACAATCTATCCAAAAGAAACAGTGACCAATCCTTACATAATGGAGCCAACAGAAATAGTAACCAATCCTTACATAATGGAGCCAACAGAAATAGTAACCAATCCTTTCCTTACATAAGGGAGCCAACAGAAATAGTAACCAATCCTTACATAAAGGAGCCAACAGAAATAGTAACCAATCCTTACATAATGGAGCCAACAGAAATAGTAACCAATCCTTACATAATGGAGCCAACAGAAATAGTAACCAAACCTTACATAACTGTGACAACAGAAATAGTAACCAAACCTTACATAAAGGAGCCGACAGAAATAGTAACCAATCCTTACATAATGGAGCCAACAGAAATAGTGACCAATCCTTAAATAATGGAGCCAACAGAAATAGTAACCAATCCTTACATAACTGTGACAACAGAAATAGTAACCAGACCTTACATAAAGGAGCCGACAGAAATAGTAACCAATCCTTACATAATGGAGCCAACAGAAATAGTGACCAATCCTTAAATAATGGAGCCAAAAGAAATAGTAACCAATCCTTACATAATCATGGCTGAAAGTTTTCAATTTCCCCAATACTGAAATCAGTCCGGGGGTCTAGGGGGCCACTAGGCCCCCAGTCAGGTCCAGTGCGAAGCCCTGATCAGGGGGTTCAGGGGAGCGAAGACCCCTTGAAGCTTTTGGATTTTTGGTATTTTGATCCCCTTAAAATGCATTAAACATGTACATGTACTTACTGATATTGTCCATAACCCTCTTGAAGTTTTAAGTGGAAATAGATGCATGTACACAGCAATATCAATGTTCACATCAGTCACCAGTCAATGTTAACCACTGTCTCTGTTCTATATACATATTTACATACAATGTTAACCACTGTC
>JAWPHD010017459.1:0-44520 GCA_037043455.1 Cyrtodaria siliqua | reverse complement strand
TATTTGTTGTATCCTCACGGGTCATTTGACCCATTGGAATTATCTTAATAAACACAATTTATAATACTTTAAAATCATTGACGTTGTCTCCTTCTACTCTTTTTCTCCTTTTTTTCTACACTGTTTCTACTCTTTTTCTTCATACCAAAACCCAGCTTTTCATAAATGTAATACATTGCATAGAAGGATTTTGATACTAACTGTAGGATATATAATGGCCCAGTTGTTCAAAATACACCGTTAACTTTAACGAGAATTTAGTTAACTTTTCGTTAAATCCTTAACAAGAATTAATTAACGGCCCGTTAAAAAAGTTGTTGTTCAAAGAGATTTAACACTGTCGTTAGTTAACTATCCGTTAAAATTTCATGTTAACTTTAACGGACCGTTAACACTTAACAACAAATTTAACTTTCCGTTAAGTCTTAACGAGAAATTTAACTTTCCGTTAAGACTTAACGAGGACTTTAACAAGAACATCTCTTCCCATCATGCAACATTCTGTCCATATCCTGTTTGTTGTTTCAAAATGGATGCCAATGTGAACACAAATGTGACTGAGGAGGGGTGAAAAGAAAAAAAAGAAAGAGAAGTGTAAATTTTTAATGGCAGTGAGGTTGATTTGATTGTGAGTGAATATGGTAAGGTAAAGGAGCGGTTAGATGGAAGTAGTAAATTTAAAGTGACAAATGAGGATAAAGCCAAAATTTGGAGGGACATAGCACAGCGGGTGACACTTTTAGGCTATTCGGTGCGGTCTGCTGATGAAGTTAAGAATAAATGGGGGAATCTACAAAGAGAAGCTAAGGATGCTAACATGTTATATAATAAGGAAATGCGAAAAAACAGGTGGGGGCCCCCCTGTTGAGGAGCTGGACACGAATCAGCAGACTATTGTGAATATGTTTTCAGAAGATACTGCTCTTCAACGGTATAGAAGGAGCAGCGCTGAGAGTACTAGTGCAGGCAAGTTGTATTGTTATGTTGCTTAATATTTATTCAAACACCGGCATTGCAACGCAATCGTGTATTTATTTATTTGACATTCGTCTGCTATTGTTGACGTTCTATATTTAGAACAGAGGGGATTTCCTCGTATTTCCCTCGCTTTCAGATTGTGTACATGTCATCTTTCGTGAAAAGAAAGGCACATTCAATCTTTTTTTACAGTTGAAAAATTACCTTTAGATGCATAATAGTTTATTCATGTTCACGTATGTTGTATCAGACGTTCTATATGCACTTAGAAAGCGCTTAGAAAGCAATAGTTTCACGCGCCAGAACATGTACGTTTGAAGGTCAGAGGAGCGCTTGTTTTAAACATAACAAGAACTCCATTCTAATCGGGTTAATTTGAACACATTGTCGTATCTCTTTTGTCTAAAATAACATTCTTCAATGTTGTATTTAAATACGAGAGATGACACTCTTAAATAATTTTGTATTGTTTTTAATACGACTGTTTCCTCAAAAAGTAATTTTTAATCCAGATAACTAATCTGTTTTCGATTAATGGCAAGACCAAGAACAGGAACAATTTGTATACCTTAATTGTTGCTTATGGCCCTTAACAATAAGCTATGGGGAGGCCCTGCATTGTGTTAACTGCAATACTGAAATTGTGAAGCACGAGAACGGGTACTTAAAACTCAAAAAATCCTGATGACTACAAAAAGATGCAGGCATGGATTTAGTGTAGGGGTTGGCGTCCCATGAGTCCCTACCACTGAGAAGTTATTAAAAAAACATAGTGGAAAACGCAGGTTTTCTCTCTTTGGTTGTCAACTGTTGGTTTTTTACTGTTGCATCCCTAGGTTGTGTGGGGGTGGGGTGGGGGAGGGTGATTGTGTGTGGGGTGATGGTGTGTGAAAGTATGACAGTATTTTTTATTTTTTTAATATGTCCATATGGCAGTATTAATCCTTTTTTTTTAAATTTATCCACACATACTTTAAATGACCAAGAAAACTGCATAAAGTGATGGCAGTATTTTTTTTTTTATGAAAATTGTCTACGCATTCTTCAATGACCAATACTGCATAACACAAGTGCTGGAAGGAGGGGCCGCGGGGATGGTGTGTCAAATATGGCAGTATTAATCCTTTTTTTTTATTATTTATCCACACATACTTTAAAATGACCAAGAAAATCTGCATAAAAATATGGCAGTATATTTTTTTTATTTGTACACGCATTCTCGATAATGTGTCAAAGATATGGCAGTATAAAACTTTTTTTAGATTTGTCCACACCTTTTCAATGTCCACGTTTTCAATGACCACGATAATTGCATAAAAATATGGCAGTACACATTTTTGTATTTGTCCACGCATTCTTCAATGACCAATACTGCATAACACAAGTGCATGGGGTCTGTGCTAAGGAGGGGCCGGGGTGGAGGGGGTGTGGTGCTGGAGGGTTCGGGATGGCTGTGTCAAAAATGGCAGTATTAATCTTCTTTTTTTATTATTTATCCACGCATTCTTCAAATGACCACGATAATTGCATAAAAATATGGCAGTATAATTTTTGTATTTGTCCACGCATTTTTCAAATGACCAAGAAAACTGCATAACAATATGGCAGTATACTTTTATTTGTCCACGCATTCTTCACTGACCAAAAAATGCAAAGTGTGTGTGTGTGTGTGTGTGTGTGTATGGCAGTATAAAACCTTTTTTTTTAATTTGTCCACACCTTTTCAATGACCACGATATTTGCATAATAATGATGGCAGTATATTTTATTTATTTGTGCACGCATTCTTCAATGACCAAGAAAACTGCATACAAGAATATGGCAGTATTTTTTTTTATTATTATGTGTCCTCGCATTCTTCAATGACCAAGAAAACTGCATAAAAGTATTGGCAGTATATATATATATTTTTTTATTTTTTATTTGTCCACCCATTCATTCTACACTGACCAAAAAATGCAACGTGTGTGTGAGGGGGGGGGGGGGGGGCGGGGGGGGGGGGGGGGCTTGAGAGAGTGGAGGATAATGTGTCAATTATGGCAGTATAAAAAAAAAAATATTTGGTCACCCTATCATCTAAACGAAGCAAATGTTAACGACGGATGCCGCCATCTCATCTAAATCTGAGAAGTTTGGTTCACACCTAATCTTCAATCCTGGATCCGCCACTGATGTGTTTCTATACATAAGGAGGTCCGGTGGCCGAGTGGTTTAACATACTTGACATTCATCACTTCGTTGTTAATATACATTGAATTTGATATCCCACAGGTTTCCATCAAAGGCCCATGCATGTACCAGTATCCCCCGTAATGCCAATGCGACGAATGTCTTATGGTAAGTTAAACGTGCACATACTATATCTATCTACCTATACTGCAACACCCCTTTCGAAGATTATGTGCAGGCTTACTGGGTAGAACCAGTACTAGGCAATTATCTTGCTCAAGGATAAATAACATGGCCAAGGTGAGGATCGAACCCACGACCTTTCAATCTAATGTCCGGCGCTCTACCACTGCCTTTCAATCTAAAGTCCGGCGCTCTACCAACTGAACCACGCACTCCACATACTAGCACACTATTTACTCATACTGTTGGCCTACGGTTATTTTTTTTTATCAAAATAAAAAAAATTCATTTAAACAATGTGACTTTCACAAGTACAAACATGTTTTAGTTTCATCATTGCTCAATAAATACCCCCGCAAAGAATATTTTATTAAGATCAAGGGCAATAACTCTGCATGGCATTGACTGAGTAACACCAAAATTGCGTCACGTACAGGTACACTTCATGTTTATCAATTAAACAAAGTTTTAATTCAATACCTTCCAAACTGTAAAAGAACTTCAATCCACAAGATTGTATATGCTGAAAAAAACTCTGTGTACTACGTGCAATGGCAATAACTCGGCATGAAATTGACAGAGCCGCACCAAAATTGTGTCACTTACATCTCACTTCATGATGATCACGTACACAAAGTTTCAATTTAATATCTTTACTCTTTAATATGACCCTGCTAGCGATTGAATTCATGACCCCGCAAATACGAAGCAGATGCTCTACCACTACACAATCCCTGTGTTGAAAACGTGTACACTTGTCATATTTTTGCAATGGATTTATATTCAACTATCAGTACATGTAGTTCCAATAATTTACATCTTTATCTAGAACACGCCAGCTACTTCTACACCGGTCAAAAAGACATCAGCTTCACCTGACAATGATGTTGCACAGAGTGAGCAAAGTACATGCCAGACGCAATCATGTGACGTAACAGAAGCACATCACAGGTAAACTATTAGAATGACACGTTATCATTTTGTAAGTTTTTAGTGAAATGAATTAAAACAAACACCAAATTAAGACAAACACATTGTAATAAACATTCAATTTTAGTTTAAACAAGAGGTCAATGACCTTGAAGTTCTACTGATAGGTTTTGATTGCTAGATCAGCATTCCTAATAAAACACAGTTAAAGTCTTTAAATGGTACCTAATGAATATATATATACAGATACAGGTTTAAAATTAAAATAATTTTTAAACCAAAAATGTGTTCATGTGTCACGAACCTACAGCCTCACTCCAGGTTATCAGTGTTAAGATAGGAAATGTGCCAGCGCACGCACATACAAACACAAACACGCGCGCCGGCCGGCCGGTGTATTATTACTAAAATAGTTATTCTGTTTTTCTAGCACAAGAAAACGCCAAAAGCTGTCCCAAGAAGATGTTTGGAAAGAGCAGATCCGGTTTTGTCAGGAGCAGAGGGAAACGTCATTGTTGGAGAGAGAGAAGATTTCGCTACAGATAGAGGTGTTGCGATTAATTAAAGACAACCTTCAGCGTGAAAGGGACGAGTCGAGAAACATCACCGTCACGGAACTGTTAGCATCAATGCAATAAACTATAAGAACAAACTATATCATATGTCAATAGTTTATGCATTTAACATAAAATAAAATTTCTGCTATATATACGTCTGTATAATGCTCCGTTTGATATCTCCATGAAAACGTAATCAGATACACGTAGTCACTTAAAATAAATTCTCTATTATTTCTATAATTGCATAACTACATAGTTAAGCAAAATAAGCCCTCGCTATATAGTCGCGGATAGCATTTCCATCTTCTGGTCCCTCATATGGTTCTGGGCCTGGTTGCTGTTGGTTGACACCTCCGTCGGGGCCATCTAAGAGTGGCTCATTCATGTTCTTGCTGATGTTATGCAACACAGCACATGCCATCACAATATTAGATGTTTTCGTTGGACTCATCTTTGTCTGAAATTTACAAACTTTATCATTAAATCTCATTATGAGCAGTAATAACACATTTAATACACATTGTTTTAGGTGCATTTGTCCTTTGTCAGAAGGGTTACTGGGAATTGACAGAATATAGTTTATTGAAATGTTTGAAAACAGTAGATTTTATTACAGTGTAAGTTATTTTAAAACTTTGAAGTAGGTTTGTGAATCCATTCCACTGAAACGTTAGTGTAAATGTATAAAAAAAGAGAACCGAGTGTTATCAATTGATCCATTGTTGTAATTTTGGATTTATAACAACTTAATATTTGAGCATTAGAATTATCATACATACTTCCCCATGAAGCACTCCAAATCTCCGTTTCCACTGACCAAATGTCCTCTCAATCGTACACCTTGTTCCACAGTGTGCAGCTTGGTACCTCTCTTGTGCCCTCCCCTGCGTGTGTCTATATGGTGTTAACATGTAGCGCTTGCTTGCGTAGCTAAATAAGAAATCAATATCTTTTTTTCTTAAATGACATAACAATTAGAAGTGCGTTACATTACAATAACATGTAAATATTTACTTCATTATGCTTGCTTTCTAATGGACGTAAAAATCTGTTTAATTTTACAACACAAACCCGTTCTTCAAAGTATTTCCATGTGTGTTGAGGTCATAAAAAATGCATTCGTGCGAATTAAAGATCATTAAAGGTTATATTTATTAGCGAATACTTAAAATACTTGTAAATGACCATGCGTAAAAATAATTAAGAGTGATGTTTTTACCTGGCCGATTAAGGCGGTTATATTATAGTTGCAGAGTTCAGATTCGCAACATATGTAAGTTAAATGTGCTATAAAGTAAGTATAATCTTAGAAACGTTGTACATTTATTGTAAAATTTTGCTATTGTTGGCAGGATAGTGACTTTAATATTGTTGTACGATACTGTTGCTGCATTACCTAAATTTTCGTACTAAACCACCGCAGTCATGTTCAGCACATGTTAGGCTATGTATGACAGTTGATGTGTTGTGGTGTAGGCAGACCACTTCCTGGGTAGAACCAGTAATACGTCCCGCCAACGTAAAGAATCGACACATTTATGTCCTTGACATGATCTATTTGGTGATCTACTCTTTCTTTAAACCTATTTATAATTGTATGTTATATATGAAAACAAAAAATGTTACCGACATATACTTCAGGTACTTGACCTTATTTAATAATTGACAGTGATTGTGCGTGACCTTGACATTACATTTAAGATAACATGAAACCAGTGTGGGTCATTCTCTCACTATAGGCAGTAAGCCTATGAAGTTTCATGATATTTGTTTGAGGGGGAGAGGAGTTACAGAACGGAAAAAGATTTTATAAGGTAATGGTGACCTTGACCTTAGTCCTCAAAATCCTCTTATCACAGACCGTCCACTCACGAAATTTCATTATATTTGCTTCAGTGGGAAGTACTTACAGCGTGGGCAGACAATGTTATGTCTAAAGCCGGAATGATGGACAAGTGACACTCGTTAACCGATGCATTTCGATATGGTGTTTAGTTCATACCCACCCCGATCGGTGTAACAAGTTAAAGGGAAACAACCCATTATAAAACGTTTTTCTCTCCAGTTGAGATAGGAAGGAGTAGTCGCTCCTGTTAAAAATTATCAGTTACTTTTTCGTACCCACTATCTCCTAGAATCACGCCATCTTCGAGGTCTCTGTTATTTGCTTCCAAGAAATCACTAAGTACTGATAACCTGAACACCAAACTGTCATGGTTAGATCCTGGCCAGGCAGCATTTATGAAGGTGAATTTCCCTGAAATTAAATAATAATAGTTGAATGGTCCTGTCTAGTTAAAGGGAGTACATCAGGCTTTTCAAACGGGTCTAGGTGTCCGACTTAAAATTGACAAATAATGATATCTTCTATTTTAAAGCGCCTAAACATAATGAATAATCCTAAAAATGACCCCTTAGTTACAAGGAAATTCATTCTGTACAGTAATACATGCTATCCTAGGTGACGCACCAGGGTTAATTTCAGTAGTGTATGCCCTATTCCGTCCTAGCTATATGGTGTATTCGAAGTTTAAACCTTAACAATATGGTTCGAATATCATATTTTGATGGATATAAGTGTTTTATCATGAATTGGAACATTTTTATAATTTAAGATATTTCTAGAAAAATCCTGATGTACTCCCTTTAAATGAAGCAATAAGGATCGTCCTCTCACCTCATGCAGTCCACACATTAAGATTCATGATATTTGCTACATGTGTGTACTAAGGAGTTGCGGAAATGGATTTTCATGATCGGATCATGGCGACCTTGACATTTGACCTACTGACATCAGAATCAACGTTAACTGAAAGAATAAAAAAAAAAAAAAGAACGCGAGGACAAGAAGTAAAAAAACACAAAACCGAAGTCGTAAACATATGCTGGCTGACTTGTTCCAAGTCGTGTAGGCGGAATGAAGACACGACAACACGACAAATATCATAGTTGTCGAGTTGACGGGGCGAAGACACAACACGACAAATATTACGCGACATCTCAACATTCAGAGGGCGCAAACACGACAGATTTATGTGTCACATTGTCATTATGTTGTGTATGAAAATGTTGTGTTATTGCCTTTTATTTGTGGTGTTGTCGTGTCTTCGCCAACATGACATTTTCATACCCACCAACATGTCAACACATACATTTGTTGTGTCGGCACCCTATAAATGTCGAGTTGTCTTGTTAACTTTGTCGTGTTGTCGTCGCCACATGACAACACAACAAATAAGGTTTTTGTCGTGTTGATGTGTCTTCGCCTAAACCAACCGGACATGGCACAAATCAGCCACCATAAAATGCACAAATTACTGTGTCTGGTTAGGGCCAGATACAATGTCGCATTGTCGTGGGCGACAATGCGACATTATGATACGACAACTCGACATTGCGATACAACAATGCGACATTGCGATTCAACATCGCGACAATTAATATGTATCGCAATGTCGCGTTGTTGCATTGTCGCCCACGACATTCTTTCAATACATTCTTTCTTTCGTATCGCAATGTCGCGATGTTGTATCGCAATGTCACATTGTCTAAATGTTGTCAATGACAATGCAACATTCTTTCAATTGTGGTGATGTCGCATTGTCATTTGCGACATTATGACAAATGAAGGAATGTCGCATTGTCATGGGCGACACTAAGACAATGCGACATTTCGATACAACATCGCGACATTGCGATACGACATCGCGACATAATTGGTGATGTCGTATCATAATGTCGCGTTGTCATATCGCAATGTCGAGTTGTCGTATCGCAATGTCGTATCACAATATCATGATGTTGCATTGTCGGGTGTCGCATTGTCGCCCACGACAGTGCGACATTGTATCTGGCCCAAACCAGACACCGTAACAAACACATAGGCGAAAATACGCAAACAGAATTTTTTTTCTAGATTCCACAATTTAGAAATGGCGCTTAAAATCTTAGGTTTATACTAACTTTAAATTTCGGTCTCCAGTTTACAAATAATTTTTCATGTAACGGAGAACTGTCGCAAAAGACACAACATGACAAATATTACGCGACAACTCAACATTCAGAGAACAGATTTTTGTGTACAGTTGTCGTGTATGAAAAATTGAAAATGTTGTATAGTCACTTTTTATTTGTCGTGTTGTCGTGTCTTTACAACACGACCATTTTACACGAGAACTCGACATTCAGAGGGCACCAACATGCCATATTTATGTGTCGAGTTGTCGTGTATGAAAATGTTGTGTTGTCGCGTTTTAGTTGTCGTGTTGTAAGTGTGTCTTCGCCCCGCTAACATACATGACAAATACCTTATTTGTCAAGTTGTGTTGGCGGGGCAAAGACACAACAAATTTTACTCGACAAATAAGGCATTTGTTGCGCTGTCGTGTTGACTGAGCGACAACACAATAAATAAAAGGCGCGCGCAACACAACATTTTCATACCCACAAACATGACAACTCGACACATAAATATGTTGTGTCAGCGCACTCTAAATGTCCAGTTGTCGCGTAAATTTTGTCGTGTTGTTGTCTCTTCGTCCCGCCACGCGACAACAAATAAGGTATTTGTCATGTATTTGTCCAGCCAACATGACAGGGCACAAATCATCCACCATAAAACGCGCAAAGGAGATTAAGTACGCAAACCGAATTTGAATTGGAAAATGGCAAGTTGTCGCCTAAAATCTCAGGTTTATACCAACTTTAATTTTTTATCTCCGGTTTACAAATAATTTTACTAAGATTTTTCATGTAAAGGAGAACTGTCGCAAAAGTAGAAGGCAAACTCTGTTTAATTTTAATGTAAATATTTGTTCGTGGCAAAAATGTTTGGAAAATTTAGGTGGAGGTACGGATGCTCCCCATTTGTTGAACATGTTCTAATATCCCATGGTATCAAGCGATAAAATGTGCATATTTTGCACAGTAAATCCCATGCTCCTGGTAAATAGTGCATGGTTCCTAACTATTCATGTTGGAGAAATGTGTCTAACAGTTGAACAAAATGTCCATTCATTTACAAGTTCTGTGGAGAGATTGCGTGTGGTTGTGAGGTGTTAGGGTTCAGTGAAAAGCCTCACCATTATATCAAAGCAAATATAACTTTAAAACCCTAGAGATTACTAGTTTAAAAAATATTAATATGATCATTTGGGTATAAAGTCTATGTCAAGGCAGGCTTTTTATATTATAATATAAAAAATCTGGTCAAGATCAGTGTGAGTTGGTAATTGGTCTGTAATTAGTTAATATAGTGAATGCTTAACTCAGGCATCAAAGCAATACATGCATTAAAATAATACTTCTGAAATATTTATGTTCAAAATTGTTACTAATTTTTACTAATTTATTCTGGATATAAGGTCAAAGTCAAGACCAGTCAGGTTGAGTGTATCTTGCTGGCAGATCAATGATTTGTTATGATCAGATGGATATGTAAAGTCCACATTAATTGATCAAATTACTCAAAATAGGTTTCTATGATGCAGAAAAAAAAGAGTATAAACTATGCTAAAGATGATGTAAATTAAGACTTTTAAAGATTTTCATAATGTTTTGAGTATAGGAATTAGGTAATCTACAATATTGTGTTAAATTGTTCTTTCCTTTGGTTACTCAGTTTTCAATTATTGGACATACACTTTCCAAAACAGCAAAAGTTTATATCATTCAGCCAGAACTTCAACTTTTAAAATTAAATATTAACTTAAAATGGCACCATTTCTATAAAAGAAACAGCAAATATAACCTTATTTAACTTTCAATGTGGATTGAAGCTGTAATACACAGATGGAAATTAATGATTAAACATACTTATTGATGCAGATGGAGACAACACAAACATTAAGTTCAAAATTATGTGTGTGCAGCATTTAAATGAAGATTTTTTCAACATTTTCATAATTTAGTAGGTATTTTTCAATGTTCAGTTAGTATTGTCATTGGTATGTTTTTACTTAGCTTTCAAGTATTAGACAAACCGTTTCCACAACAACCAAAGTTTAGATGATTCAGACAGAACTTTTTGAAATTCTGAGTTAAACCTATTAACTTAAAATTAAATATGGCAAATGGCACTATGTCTAGAGAAGAAACACAAAATATACAACTTTAATATTTAACACTGTGGAATGATGCTTTTATACACATGTGAAAAGAACTATAAAATCAGGTAACTTTTTAAATATACTTGTATATATGTTCTTGTTCATTTTATATACATGGTTATTACATGTAAGTGTAACTTTATAGTGTTTGTACTTATATATGTGAATCTTCAATATGGAGCAAATAAAGATATATATAGTATACATTTTGTTGAATTAATATTTTCATTTTAAACTTAAAGTGTAAGACATACCCTTTCCTACACTCTCAAAGTTCAATGCATACCATCAGCATAATGATAAAATATAACCTCATGTAAAGGGCCTCACCACAACAAACAGGAAACAGCTGACTTTTATAATATTTTCAATGTTTGAAGCGACCAAAATGTAAAAATGTAAACACTGGCGTTCTCATGTTTTCTCTACATAGAGGACAAATCAGCAAATAGTCACAACAGGTAATGGTAATTCTCACTTTCTTTAAATGCCAACTTGTGACCATTCTTTTGGAAATTCAACAGTTGCGATCTAGAGACTAGAGTGGAGAAATTTATGTAAAGAAATGAAAAGTGGGTGGGGTAAAAATGGAAACGCTACAAGTTAGCTTACCTTCGTGGTCACAAACAGCAAGTACATTTAAACTTGGGAAATGCTTCCTGTTCTGGAACGCTCTCTTGTTAAGGACAGGCTTTTGGATGCGAATGTGTGTTCCATCAATGCACCCAATAACATTTGGGAATCCTCTCTTCTCAAAGAAACCTGCTTTTATTGTCTCCTTCTGTTCCCGAGACTGTGGCCAGATAATAAAATTCTCCTGGACTCCACACAGTGCTGTCGTAACATCCTCCAGGACACGTGATACTGTGGATTTGTCATACCCTAGTGTGTCCCCAACAGTTTGTAAAAAATTACCAGTGGCATAAAACCGCAGCGCAATTAAAACTTGCTCTTCAGCAGAAAGTGCACGATTTCTCGCTGTTGGGCGCTCTAGTTGCCGCTTTAAAAGTTCTACAATGTATTCAATGGACTCTCTGCCAAACCTATTCCTTTCTCTAAGTTCCCTGTCATTCATCTGACGATAAGCATGGCTTGCCCTATAGGTTCTGACATTTCTCCCTGCTTGTATGTTCATCAGAGCAGCAATGGCAGCCATTTTGTTTTTTACCGTTAAAAGTTAACGAGAATTTTAATGCAGCTCAAAGGTCCATTAACTTAAACGAGTATTTTAACATTTTCTTAACGGAAAAATATTTGAACAACAGCTTTTGACTAACGAAAACATTTAACGGGGATTTAACGGATAGTTAACATTTCTCCGTTAACTTAACAGGGAAAATCTCGTTAAATTTTTTGAACAACTGGCCCAATGTATTTATTGTTTGTACATGGTTAATTATAGTATGCATAACTATTAATGTATTATTATACATCATTTTAAATACGTAGTTTTCACTGGCTAAAAGGCAGACACGAGTAAGTCATTAGTAAGAACTATTGACTTTAGAACGTTGTCTATCCGGTTCAATCTGATTTTGTGGTCATAGTATTTTTTTGCAGGTTAATAGTCTGAGAATGACGTTACGCTTTCCCATGACGACGTGACGTCATTCCCATGACGTGACGTGACGTCATTCATGCAAACAAGTAAGCAAAAAAGTAAGCAAACTAATGGAGTTTATATGATTCAATATAATAAAAAAACTATCTACCTCTGTTTCAGTAAATAGATTGTAATGTCATGTACTATGTTTATGGATTGTGAAATATAATGATATAAAAAACAAAAACAATACAGATCAAACGGAATCGACGTTACATATGTAATTATTATCAGCTTTGGATAGATTCGTTTTATATGGAAGAATTTGGAATTGACAACAAAGTAGATATAAAAGTCGAACAGGAAATGTGACAGATTATGTATACATGTGTATGAATATAAAATACAAACGCACAGAAAGCAGCCCAGCAAGTACTCAATGACTTGGCAGAAGCCGGAGCAACAAGAGAACAAACCGTTAAGGGTACGACAATATTTAAGACAAACATCAAACGCTACCGTTCTTTGATGATTTAGGTAGACATCATCATAGGGTCCACAATCTGTCGGGTCATCACAATCAAAGAGAAAATCATGGTGAATGGGTCAACCACTAAACATGCAGTGCGTTTCAAAATGATAGAGTCATAACTCCTTTTCATAAATGTTTTAACAAGTTTAACAAGAACGAATTCGACGGCGCGTCATCGCAAAATACCCACGTTTTCTTCACAGAAGTTAATTCCATTTAAAGGGACAATATCCGTAACTTTTAGCCTATAAAACACAAACTAATTACGTTGACAAACATAACACACCAAATATTATTGAATATTTACTAAATAAAACCAAGATTGTTTGACGGAATTTAATAGCGGTACAAAAACATGAAGTACCGCTTCGTGGGGTTGAACTCGTAACCCACACTAAAATTACACTCCGAGTTTTAAATAATAAATCATTTGACATGCTGTGCATCTCTTTCATAAACGACTATTATACCAATTAATGTGCAAAAGTATGACAAATGACACCATAATTGAATTATTATTAGTGTATTTGATGCCCCTTCATCTAGGCCCGACCGATGGCGAAGGAGGAAACAAATGTATACAGTGCAATCCCATCATCATAATGCTTCATTGAGACATAAATAAAAAAAAATCAAATCTCCCAGTCCACCCAACCACCCCCCGCCACCTCACCCCATCACACACACACACACACACACACACACACACACACCCTCCCACCCTGGGATCCCGTGCAGATTTCCGAGTTCGACATAATAAAATCGTTTGATATGTTGTTTATCTTTTATAGACGATTACAAACACCTAGTTATGTGTAAGAAGATAGAAAAATGACAGTGTAATTGAAGTTTAAGTGCATTTGACCGTTTGACCCCCCCCCCCCCCCCCCCACACACACACACACCCTGAGGGACCCCAGGTGCGGAGCCATCGTCATAATGTTTCATTTGAGACATAATTACAAAAAAGAAATGACCCCGAATCCCCCCACCCTCGCCCCACCCATCCTGGGCCCCGAGGCAGACGTCCGAGTTTGCGTAATACAATTTCATAAACGATTACATATACCAAGTTATGTGCAAAAATATGGGAAAATAAAATTGAATGTTTAGTGTATTTGACCTTTTGACCCCCGCCCCCATGAGGGCCCCTGGGCTCGGAGCCAAAAAAAATAATATTGCTCTTGCTCGCCGTCATCATATGGTGAATTTGGTTGAATTCCGTTCAGCGGTATAGGACGAGATGCGCTAACGGACGGACGGACTGACGGACCGACGGAGGCGATTTTAATAAACCCTGTTTTTTTCAAAAAGGTGGGTATAATAACGATTGATGAAAGTAATTATGACCAAGGATCTTACGAAGTTTGTAAATCACGTTACCATAGAAATCAGGTTGTGATAGTCCTTGTCGCAGAATAGTTCTTAAATTACTTTTATATTTTAAAAGTAGATCAGGTTTTTAGTTTTTCAAGTGCATACAGTTTCCGAGAAACACAGCTAAGACCACCCACTTAAGCGAAATTTACAGAGTTAATGGTCAGTAAAAGATAGGTCAACGTTGATGACACATAACAATTAGGTGAACGTCATTTGGGGTATTAATCTGTATAACTGAGCTAAACGGCCCCATATACAACTTTTATCCAGGTTCGGTTGAACTTTTGAGAAACAGACTTAAACGCAAAAACCTGAGATTTACACAGTTACCGACCCGTACATGTCAAGGTCATTCGTGAAACTGCTCTGTAAACTTGAGCTTTCCCACCAGATATAAAACACAATCCATGTTTGGTCGATATATTTCCTGAGAAACAGATTAAAACGCAAACAACCAACATAGCATTGACGAAGTTAATCATGTATAGGCAAGGTTAATCATGTATAGGCAAGGTTAATCATGTATAGGCAAAGTTAATCATGTATAGGCAAGGTTAATCATGTATAGGCAAGGTTAATCATAGGTTAATCATGTATAGGCAAGGTTAATCATGTACAGGCAAGGTTAATCATGTACTAATCATGTACAGGCAAGGTTAATCATGTACAGGCAAGGTTAATCATGTATAGGCAAGGTTAATCATGTATAGGCAAAGTTAATCATGTACAGGCAAGGTTAATCATGTATAGGCAAGGTTAATCATGTACAGGCAAGGTTAATCATGTATAGGCAAGGTTAATCATGTACAGGCAATGTTAATCATGTACAGGCAAGGTTAATCATGTATTAATCATGTACAGGCAAGGTTAATCATGGGCAAGGTTAATCATGTACAGGCAAGGTTAATCATGTATAGGCAAGGTTAATCATGTATAGGCAAGGTTAATCATGTATAGGCAATGTTAATCATGTACAGGCAAGGTTAATCATGTACAGGCAAGGTTAATCATGTACAGGCAAGGTTAATCATGTATAGGCAAGGTTAATCATGTAAAGGCAAGGTTAATCATGTACAGGCAAGGTTAATCATGTATAGGCAAGGTTAATCATCATGTACAGGCAAGGTTAATCATGTATAGGCAAGGTTAATCATGTAAAGGCAAGGTTAATCATGTACAGGCAAGGTTAATCATGTATAGGCAAGGTTAATCATGTACAGGCAAGGTTAATCATGGGCAAGGTTAATCATGTACAGGCAAGGTTAATCATGTATAGGCAAGGTTAATCATGTACAGGCAAGGTTAATCATGTACAGGCAAGGTTAATCATGTATAGGCAAGGTTAATCATGTACAGGCAAGGTTAATCATGTATAGGCAAGGTTAACCATGTATAGGTTAATCATGTATAGGCAAGGTTAATCATGTATAGGCAAGGTTAATCATGTATAGGCAAGGTTAATCATGTACAGGCAAGGTTAATCATGTACAGGCAAGGTTAATCATGTACAGGCAAGGTTAATCATGTATAGGTTAATCATGTATAGGCAAGGTTAATCATGTACAGGCAAGGTTAATCATGTACAGGCAAGGTTAATCATGTACAGGCAAGGTTAATCATGTATAGGTTAATCATGTATAGGCAAGGTTAATCATGTACAGGCAAGGTTAATCATGTACAGGCAAGGTTAATCATGTATAGGCAAGGTTAATCATGTATAGGTTAATCATGTATAGGCAAGGTTAATCATGTATAGGTTAATCATGTATAGGCAAGGTTAATCATGTACAGGCAAGGTTAAGATCATTTGTAGAACTAGTTTGCATAATCGTACTGGACTATCAAAACATGTACAACTACGATCCAAGTTTGGTTGATATCGTACATGCAGTTCCCGAGAAATGTAAACATGCTTAGTCGACCGATTTTCTTTTTGAAAAGGTACGCCAACAATTTACCCTGTGACCTTTTAGACATTTGTTTGTTCAGTTTGCAGATACAACCTTAAAGGGTAAACCACGAGATATTTATTTGAAAGTTACGTCAAACAGTAGGTCGACAATAAGGTAATGGCGAACTAATTTATAATTTTTGAAGATAAAAACATGAACTTTTGCAAGGTTGATACATGGGTGCACTATGGAATAGACGAAAAGCAAAACAGACTTCCAACGATGTACTGGATTCCCAAATTACACAAACAACCATAAAAGTCTGTTTTATTTCCAATGCTAGTTCTTGCACCTCTACAAATATCTCCAAACTTTTAACATCTTGTCTTACTGCCGTTAAAGATTACGTTAAGCAATATTGTGCTAAAGCTTATGAAAACTCTGGGATTAAGTTATTTTGGTCAATTAAAAATTCAGGCGACGTTATTGATAACATTTGCAATAAACCTCAAGCTTCATCTTTAAGTATTTATGACTTTTCTACATTATATACAGCTTTACCACACCACCTTATCAAAGACAAGCTTATTTCTCTCATTCAAAACACTTTTGCAAGGGAAAATACTACATGTTGGCCTGTAACAATATTAAAGCGTTTTTTTACTAACGGCAGTTTAGACAATTACACTATGTGGACTTGCCATGAAGTTTGTGAATCACTTGTTTTTCTATTAGATACTATTTTCGTCAGGTATGAAACTACCGTTCATAGACAAATTGTTGGTAACCCTATGGGTACGAAATGTGCAAACTTGGTCGCAGATTTGTTTTCATATTGCTATGAAACAGATTTATTGTTCTTTCACCAGATACCCAGACAAATGTTGTTGAAGGCTTTTTTTAATTACACCTCTCGATATGGAACATTGGCAACCCTTTTTTTCAACGATGGTTCATAATATCTACCCTAAAGAACTTCAACTTTACAAAAGCTAATATTTCTGGTATTAACGCTTCTTTACTCGATTTACATCTCTCCCAGATTCGCCCCTGGGTTTAATTTGGGATTACAAGTGAGAAAACACAAATCGGCGTACATCTGTTTATTGCATATCGTTACAGCAATGATGAGCTTACACAAAAATCAATCAAATGTGACTCCATAATATTTAATATATTCACTCAGTATTGATAATGTAATACATATATCCATGTCGATCCAAGTGTCCCTCTTTCTTATAGTGCATAACACTAGCGTGTTCAATGTATACGTTGTATAGTTCTATTATAAATAATCGCCTTACTGTATGGTCAGAAAGGCATGATAAACTTGTCGATGAACAAAAATGGATTTAGAAAGAAACGCAGCACCATTGATCATGTTTCATCCTTGCCAAATATAATTGAAACACAAATAAAATGTCTATTTTCTGTGCATTTACTGATTTTCATAAAGCATAGGATTTTATATTAAGAGATAAACTTTGGCAGCGATTAAGTGACATTGGATTATCTGGTAAAATGCTTATAGCTATAAAATCTCTGTATATATCTGTCTCATCATGTGTTAGAGTAAAAATTGGTTTGATGTGAAATCAGGATTAACACAAGGGTGTGCATTGTCTCCTTTGTTGTTTAATCATTTTATCAATGCCCTTCGCAGTAAAGCTTTAGGTAACGGCATTGATATCGATAACGAAATGGTAAATACACTCTGTATGCTGATGATATTGTTTTAATTGCAGCAAATGAGAATGATCTTCAAATCATGCTAAATGAACTTAATGATTTGTGCACTATAAATCGTATGTCTGTCAATACCACTAAAAGCAACATTGTTCATTTTAGACCTAACTCTTTATCTAGGTCAGGATTTTCTTTTATTTGTGGAACCAATAAGATTGATATCATTGATAAATATACTTATCATATATATACGCATTTTTGGCCCGCAATATGCACAAAATTACCCTACAATAAAGCTCTCGAGAAATGAGCCGTATTCGAAATGCGGTCCTATACGCCAAATTTAGGTCATGTGACCCGAAAATGCATATGGATCCATATTGGCCCAGCCACCTGACCGTTATTGGCCCGGTCAGGTGACCGGGCCAATAACCGGTCACATAATCGTTACGAGTATTGGCGATTGCTTTCTATAGAATTGCTTTCGTTTTACCCTTAATAACACTATATTAGGGGGAAAGTGGAACGGTACCGGCTTCCGACCTTCCACCTGGCTGCGCCCCTTATTTTCTTTCCTATTTACGATGACGTAACGAACTTTACGTGACGTCACCTTTTTAAACCATAACGTCACAGCGAATGTAAATAAACAGCGGATTTAAACGGATACTCAGTAAAGGTAAAACATTTATCTTAATATTACAATCGTAACGCTTGATTAGGCCTATGTGTTCAGGGGCGTAGCCAGCGATACGCACTTACGCACGTGCGTAACATCGATTTGAAAAGTGAAAAAATAATTATGGCCAAAAATGGCATAAAAATCGAAGGCTAACTTAACTCTTCTTTTCATTTTTAAAGAAATTATTTTACCCCAGAAGGCCGCCAAAATATGACCAAAAAACCCACCAGAGGCTGCCAAAGGATGTCTATATTTTAAAAAAAAATAGGTGGAGGCCGCCCTAACCCCACCCCACACCCCCACTCAGCACCTACCCCTACCTCGGCGCCTAGCGCCGAGGGTAATGCCTTTGGCATTAAGGGTGCGTACTTAAGATTTTAGTCTGGCTACGCCTCTGGTGTTGTACAGTATACATGTATATTATTTTAAAAAGCGTAATCAATAAGTAAAAAAAATTCAGCTGGTAAAATGGTGCACTCTGACGAGTTTTGGGAGACATTGTTAACTTGGGGATAAAAAGACCATAGCCTATCAGGAAAAAGGTTTTCGGTCGGGGTTTGCAGTGCCAAAAGCAGCTACGCCACTAGAAACATTTATTTTTTAGAAAACGTAAACATCTAGGCCTATATCTATTTGGTAATGTGTGATTTGGCTCATCGGTTCAACTAAAATTAATTAAATTGACATTATATATAGGATAAAAATAACATTGTAACGGTTTAATATAGAGAAAATGCGTAGACTATATATATGATAAAAAGATTAAAACATGGGTGATGCGTTATTGCCCGTCATAAAGCCTTCGGGCCGATATTGGGGTCTCGGGCCGATATGACGGGCAATAACGCATCACCCATGTATTAATCTCTAAATATTTTGGAATCGTTTTAACCGAACATCTAGACTATAGTGTTACTGCAAAGGTAGTCGCTCAGAGCGCGAGTCGTGCTGTGGGTTTGCTAATTGCAAAATATAACTGTTTAGGTGGTATGCCATATGATGTATATTCTAAATTATATGACTCGTTAGTATGGTCCGTTATTTCTTATGGCGCTGTTATATGGGGTTGCAAATCTTATCCATGCATTAATGCCGTACAAAATAGAGCAATGCGTTTTTACCTGGGCACGGGAAAATATACTCCAACGTCTGCTGTCTCTGGTGATATGGGTTTGAAACCTGCTTTTATTAAACAGTGGAAATGTATTTGCAACCTCTGGTATCGCAATATCAATACGAACAACTTTAGATTGAATAAGCGTATTTTTATTTGGGCCTGTAATAAGGCTAACACATCTTGTAAAAACTGTTTTTACTATGTTATATCGAGTTTTAAAAACATCGATCCAAGATATTCTGATACTAATTTTAAACAACCATTTAAGGTTGTTTTTATTAATTCTGTTGTTGATTATTTGATGAACAAACACGTTGAAGAATGGAAACTAACTTAAAATAAATCGAGTGACAGGTCCAAGTGGTAATGGTGGCAACAAGTTAAGAACGTATAAGCTGATTAAATCAGAGTATTGTGTAGAAACGTATTGTCAGCTTATATTACATTTATGTCATCCATCATCTTTTTTCGAAATTTAGATGTGGCGTTGCACCTTTAAGGCTAGAGACGGGACGTTATGAGAACTTATGAGAAAGCGACCATGTGTGCCCACTTTGTAAGGCAGATGTAGAAGACGAAATGCATGTGATCCTTAAGTGCAATATGTATAATGAACATAGAGATACATTATTTAAAGACACTATTGTCATATGATGATTAGAACACTGGGGCGGGCCCAAATTTGACCTCAGGGTCACCATTAGAACAAACTAGTTAGAGGACCATAAGACAATGTTACAGCTCTATATCTTGTATTTTTGCAGAAGATTTTTTAAGAATTGTTAAATGAAACTGATAAGCCCCAATGCGGGGGCATTTATGACCTCAGGTGCACCATTCGAACAAACATATAATGATACTTATAAACTTTGGGGCCGTCCGTGGTCGAGTGGTCTCAGACTTGAAATCACATGTCCCTCACCGCTGTGGGTTCGATTCCCCATGGGGCCAGGACTGTTTAGTATGTGAGTATCAAGCTATCCAGCTTGCTTGCGGAACGTCGATGGTTTTTTACTCAGGTGCGCACCCGTGCACGAAACAATGCCCGGGTTTGCACCCGGGGTCTTCCTCCACCAATAAAAAGCTGGAATGTTGCTAAATGACCTTAGCTGTTGGTGCAACTATAAAATCCAGTTTAATGAATTCATATAAGATTTGGTTGAATTCCTATATGCGGTTTCTGAGAAAAAGTCGTCAGAAGCAAAAGATAACGACCACGACGGACGACGGACAGACAACGGACGGACGACGGACGAAGAGTGATTCCAAAACATCGGCTCAGGTGATCAAAAACACTGACAGATGACAACGATTTTTGAATGTTGAAGTCCCGATGAGTTTCTTGCATTTGAGATTTACTAAAACATGGCAGAGAAGTAACTGATAATAGAGTATATTGTGCTAAAAATACAAAAACTATTAATTGTTAACACGGGTCTTTTAAGAAAATCCATCTATACATAGTTGTTTTAACATATACAAGTGCACATAAAATGCAAAACGGTTATAATTTTTACTCCATTATTATACACTCTTTATGGGACGGGCCTCATCCTTTGACAAAAAACTAATAATCTCAATTTCCTTGTGCAAATGTATTTCTAAAGCGATTTACAGTGAAAAAGCATGGGAAGCTTGAATATTTACAGATAGCACGCTTCATGGCTGATCAATTCAGGTATATAAATTGTGGCCAGCTCTTAGTTTTTTATTTGTATAGCATTGCTATATTGAGGGTAAGAATAGCTTAACAACACTTTGTAATTTACTTTAATGAAAACATATATGTTTATAATTTAGCTTTTGAACACAAAACTTATCTGGTATTTCTTAATTGTTTTTAGACCAAAAATCAGAGCACAGCACAATAAATATACAACATTCTTTGTACTGGTCATAAATGCTTTATTGGGTGGGCCTCATAATCTGAAGAAAAATTGAATATCACACTTTACTCATGAAAGTGATTTACAGTTACCTATAGAAATGCTCTCCCCCACAAATACAATAGGCTCGAAATATGTCTTTAAAAAAGCTCTTACAGTCTCTGTTGATTTTTTTTTTGTATAGATTGAGTGATTTAGACAAGATGAAGTTTTTATTTTCCAATCAGGAAATGATAAGAGTATGTGCCAAAACCTGTTTTAAATAATTTTCAATCTAGAAATTCGTTTTTAGCTCGACTATTCGAAGAATAAGAGAGCTAATTTAATCACCCCGGGGTCGGCGTCGGCGTTGGCGTCTGCGTCGGTATCCACATCAAGGTTTGCGTGTAAGCTGTGTTTACAAGTCTTACAATTTTGGCCATGGGCTTCCTTATAGCATTATCTTAAGGGCTGCACAAGCAATTTTGGTTCCTGTAACCCATGGGCTCCCATGGAACCCAAATTGTGATAGCCCATAAAATGTGTCCCATTTCACATCAAAGTTTACGTGTAAGCTGTGTTTACAAGTCTATATCTCTTACAATTATTACCCTAGCACAACCTTATTTGGCCATTAGCTTCCTTTTAGCATTATCTTAAGGGCTACTTAAGTAATTTTGGTTCCTGTAACCCCTGGGCTCCCATGGAACCCAAATTCTGATATCCCTTAAAATGTGTCTGTTTCACATCAAATTTTGCGTGTAAGCTGTGTTTACAGGTCTATATCTCTTACATTTCTTATCCTAGCTGAACTAAATTTTGGAATTGGTTTCCTTATAGTATGTTGTAAAGGGTTGGATAAATTATTTTGTCTTCTGCAAATTATGGGCTCCCGTGAAACCCAAATTGTGATGGCCCATAAATTGTGCCATAAAGGCAGATCTAGGTTTGCATGTAAGAATGTATATATCTATAATTTTGTTTTGGGATTTCTTATTGCATTATGCATCATATTCATACTTCGCCCATGTTGGGGCATGGGCTCCCTCCTCCCCCACCACCCCCACTCCCACCCCCACTCCCACGCCCTCCACACTTTTTTATTTTACATGCAAACCTAGATCTGCTTTTTTTTTTTTTTTTTTAGATATTTCTGTGTTGTTTTAGACAATTCTTACACATATATGTTGCCCACTCCCCCCCCCCCCCCCCCCCCCTCCTCTCACCCCTACCCCGCCCCCCCCCCCCTCCACTTGAAACCTTTTTTTTTTTTGTATTTCTGTGTTGTTTTAGTCAATTCTTACACATATATGTTGCCCCTCCCCCCAACCCACTCCCGCCTCTCACCCCGCTCCCCCCACCCTCACTTGAAACTCTATATTTTGGTAATTTCTTAGCCTGTCCATGCAGACACTTTCAATGGCGTTCGTTTTAAACTAATATGTGTACCACGGTTATGATTCACATAATAAAACTTTCGTGATTGGTTCTTTTTGGTTATTGCTTCAGCTATTTATGAGTCTGATGACACGGCTGGTGCAATAGTCCAGAACCTATCACTTAAGTGCAATTTGTCATATTTGTCATATTATTTTATTGTTGTAAATGAAATTTATTTTCATATAGTCTCTTATAATTCTTTTTAGAATGGCATAGTTAAAATCATATGTAATGTTTTATTGTATATAATACTGTACTATGACGAGACTTCAATAAACTATAAAACCTTAAAAACCTATATCCGTTAATGTGACAAACTATTAATATACGTCCGGTCAATGTGTTGGTAATATATGTAATTTCTTTAATAGTACAAACAATGCATATTGACAGTACACATTACCCACAAATTTAGTACTATGTCATTCTAAATAGAATTATAGGAGACAAAACAAGTGCTAAATCAACTTAGAAACACGATTTAACACAAATGAACAGAGTATTTTACATATTCAAACACATCAAAAGTGTACCGCCATTGTTAATCGAGACCTTTGTTAATCGAGCCATTTGAAGGTTATGAAAGGCCATAACGATCAAACATTTAAAAGTGAAAAAAAAAAGTTTTATTACATTTTCATCGGTAAACTATTTTACTGCTGTGTTCGATTATAGAGAAATCATTTACTCGATGGTAGACGTGTTTGTTTTTTCACTCACTCGCATACGCTCGTTCGTAAAAAGAACCACATGTCTACCAACTCGTTAAGGATTTCCCTATAATCGATCCCAGCAATTAAATAATCTCTATATATTTATTCCACTGTTTCTTAATCAAAAATAGCAAAAGGCCATATATCAAAAAAATCTTAAAAAATCATGTATTATCTCAAATCAGATTTGCAATCAACTGATTAACAACAGATGTTCACTTTTCAAGATAAATAAGGCTTATACACACATAACATAATAATTATCACATTATTTACATATAAAACAATAGGTGTACCTACTTAGTGTTTGCCCTACTTTTTTCTCCAATCAGACGGTGAGGAAATTTAAAAAAATGGCGAACTTATTCATGTAAATTTCAAACGATCACCAATTTTAACCATTTAATCATAAAGTAATCGCTTACTAAATGGCACGCGCTTGTTTTGGCGCGAACGTGTTAAAACGCGTGGTTTCGTAGAAGCGCGCGGAAAAAGTAGGGCAAACACTAAGTCAGTTAGAGGCTAAGAAGTGAAATTTTAACAATTAAGAAACCCCGGTCAGTCGCTGCGCTCCTTCCCTTAGGGTTTCTTAATTGTTAAAATTTCACTTCATAGCCTCTAACTAATACATAAAGTAAATGTTAATAATATACTGACGATCAGTGAAAACGCACCATAAACTCCATATGTTTATGCTACTGGATTATTCGTAAACCTTTTGGAATAAAACTGCTGAACCAATATTTGCTATTGTTTAAGTATTGAATTTTGATACCTAACTTGTCTTACATGTTTATTTGTAGGCTTTTATGACAAGCAGTTACGCAGTTATTTATCTCGTCATTTAACATTGTTTACTATGTGTAATCATAAAAAAAACTAAAAAAAAAATGTTCCACTAAATTTCAAGCTGCATAAATCCATTAAATTCCATTTGGTTTTACTGGCCTTTTTATTGTTTGACGTCTGACAGTATTATGCCATGAATGTTATTGAGAAAATGATTTCTTTGTGCGATGTAACTAAACAAAACCGAAAATGCATGTGCATTTCATAACACATGTGGAATGCATTAAATCCAGATATGCACGTAAGAATGTTAAATGTCGACTCGTTATATGGATTATATCATATTTTGTCCAAAATGTCTCAGCTACTATTAAACTTTCAAGATAATTTGTTTTGTGATGCGTTTTCATTGACTGTGAGTATATACAGAACAGAACAGAACATACTTTTATTGACTTGTACGTTAAGTACATCATCATAATATATATACAACAATTACAAAATACATAATTAAATCACGTGTAACATACAAAGTATATGATTTATATCAGCTCTAAAGAGGATGATCTATAAAGTGTTCACACATGCGTTATAGATATTCTATGTGACATCGCACATTTGAGATATAAAGCCAATTTTAAAAGAATCATTTTGTTTTCAGTTTGCAGTAATTCGATGAATTTAAACATACTTGGTCTATTACAATAATATTGAGCTATGTATTTCCTCCTTATATCGGAGTAACATGGGCATTTTAGAATGAAATGAAACTCATCTTCAATATCTTGAGTATTACAATATTGACAAAAACGTTCATTTCTTTCAATCCTATTGATACCATACCGACCTGCTTGAATCTTAGAGAATGTGACGATAACCTTATTCTACTTACTAAACTTCTTAAATCGCATGGCAATACATCTAAGTATATTTCATAATGAAAATGATTTTTCACATTGTTATACAAATCTAAGACACCAGAATTTTGTTTATCTGCATACCACTTTTGCAAAAAACAATCGATTATTCTTTGTTTGAATACTAATACAAATGACCTACAAACAACTGTATCAGGGTTATCCCATACCCAATTGAAACCATATTCATACAGTAACGTTTTAACATTAGATAACCAGTTCTTTTTGCCATTAACACACTCGTCATAGGCCATATTATAAACCTGTTTCAATATAATAGTATCAGTATTTAACAACTTAAACCAATACTTAGCAATTTTAACATATCGTGAAATATACAAAGGATAACGTCCTAATTCACCGTAAACAGCAGCTGTACAAGTACTTACTTTAACATTTAATATTTTCTTACAAAATTTTAAGTGTATTCTTTCAATTTCTTTAGACTTACTAAAGCCCCATATTTCCGATGCATAACCCAAGACTGAGCCAACAAATGCATCAAAAAGTTGACAAAGTAATTTAGGTTTAAGTTTATATTTACGACAATTTACTAATAAAACATTAAGGGCTTTCTAAGCTTTACCAACTAATTGTTCTTGGTTAAGTGAAAAATTACCAGTATAATTAAACACGGTACCCAAATAATTAAAATCATCAACTACTTCTAATTTACTGTTATTATAAGTGAATTCCTCATTTGGTAATAGTCTACCTCTTTTCCTAAAAACCATAACTTTAGTTTTAAGCGTATTCACTTCAAGACTCCATTTTTTACAATAACAATTTAACAAATCGAGGCTACTCTGTATTTCTTCTGGTGAATTTCCAAGGATAACCATATCATCAGCAAAAAGTAGTAACATTAAAACAATATCACCTATCTTTAAAACCAGAATTTATATCTTGTTGCAAAAACAACTCTAAGTCTTCAAGAAATAGAGAAAATAAGATTGGAGAGATTACCTCCCCTTGACGTAAACCTACAGCATATTCGAAGAATTCAGAATAAGTTTGACAAGACCTGACACAAGACTTTATCTTTAAATACATATCTCTTATTATTCTGCACATTTTACCTTGAATTCCCTGGTTATATATTTTTAACCACAATGCATTTCTATAAATACAGTCATATGCTTTTTTAAGGTCAACAAATACACAATACAACCTTTTATTCTCGTTTACATATTTCTGAATAACGGTTAACAACACAAATAATGCATCAACAGTAGATCTTCCTTTTCTAAATCCAAATTGTGCATCGGACAGTGTATTATTTTCATCACAAAAGGTAACCATGCGTTTACATAATATCGATGTAAACAGTTTAGATAAACAGCTAACTAATGTAATACCCCTATAGTTGTTTACATCATTTTTATCTCCCTTTTTATGTAACGGTATCATGACACCCTCTGTCCATTTTTCTGGAAAAAAACCACTGTTCAAAATGGAATTAAATATGTCACAAACATGTGACGATAAAATATCAATAGATTCTATAAAATATTCATTCATTAAAAAATCACTACCAGTAGATTTACCACGATTAAGGTTTTTAACAGCTTCTAATATTTCAGATACAGTTATCGGCCTATCTAGATGTTCATCTGCACCATCCAAATTATCAAAATCATGATTCATAGCAAATGCCTCTGCATCATCATTTTTTATATTCAATATATCATTTCCAAGTCCAGAAAAATAATCATAAAACGACTCAATAGTAATATTATGACTAATCTTTTTATTACTACTTTTAAAAAATTTCCAGAATTCCTTAGGTTTTGAATGCCTAAGCTTCTCAATATCTGACAATTTCTTTAATTCAAAAGCCCTACGTTTTTTCTTAATAATATCCTTATATTCCTTTTTTAATATACAAAACTGTTCCCTACTAAAGTTAGATTTGCATCGATTAAATATGCACAATGCTTCACTATATCGTTGTTTCGCTTGAATACATTCCGCATCAAACCATTCCTTATTTCTTACCATTGGTTCGTCAGTAAAAGTAGGGTCACAATTATTAAAAACCTTTCTACAAAAAAGTGGATCGGCAACATCACGCAAAATATTTGTAAAATTACAAACTACAGTATTTATTGACGCCCTGTCCGAAATATCTATATTATTCGTCACACTATTCAAATCAGTTAATCGAGAAATCAATCCCGCTCTGAACTCATTCTTTAAATCACTAGACCATTTATATCGAACATCACTGTTCACAGTAGCAACCTTAAGTTTAACATTACAAATCAATGCAAAGGAAACAGGACAATGATCACTCCATTCATTGAATGAGCAAACATTAAAATCATTAATACTCGCAAAATTACATTCTTTTGTTAACAAATAATCAATCACAGATGCACCTTGCCTTGAGGCGTAAGTATAAGCTCCACAGTCATAATCCTGAAATAAGCGACCGTTAACTATACGCACACTCATGGATTTACAAAGATCAATAAGTTTCAACCCAAATGAATTACATGTTTTGTCAAGCGAGGTCCGTATTAGGGGCACATCGGGAACATATTCATATTGGTCAATATAATCATTATAGCAATCACACGAAACATAATCTTTTCTTAAACCTACTCGACTATTCCAGTCACCAATTAAATACGATGAGCCTATATTTTCATAATAAGAAATATCATTTTGTATTACATCAAATAAATCTACTGCACAAATTTGGTAAGCAGGCGATTCTTCGCCCCACATATAAACACCACATATAAACACATCTTTATCAAAATTAAAAAAATGTTGTCAAGTTTCAACCATATGACAGTGTCATAATGGTTACGTACAATTTCAATTCCATCTTTCAGAGATTCCCTAAAATAAACAGCTACACCACCACTCGATCTTTTAGCATTACGGTGTCGAAATTTTCTATAAAAGTTATGGGTAACATATCCTGAGATATTAATATTACTTTCAGCATTCGCCCACGTCTCATACATAAATATAATATCATGATTAGCAATAATATTTATAAATTCATCAGAGTCTTTTTTTACACTTGTCAGACCATTTACGTTCCATGACAACACCCGTAGGTCACCCTCAGTGCGTCCCTATGTGGCCTCTCGTTGTGGTTTCCCGTCTATGTAGAGGGTGTCATATATAGCACCACAAAACAAATCCTCTTAAAAGTTTAATAGTACTAAGTTGAGACATTTTGGACAAAATATTATATAAAAATTCATATAACGTTTAGAAAAATGAACTTTCGCATATGAACTCAATGAAACAGTTTCACAAAATTTTGCTGCTGCGCGTAATGTATTAAACGCAGGAACAACATTAATGCCGAGTACTACGGCATATCGATCCAAGTAGCAGGCAAGTGTGAGTGTACATCGTATGTAGTTCAATAAACTGGAGTGTATTTAAACAATGTTTTTTATTAAAAAGACTGCATTATTTATCTATAAGCTGAAGTAAGTGATTAATTAGAGGTGAGTGCCATTTTTATTCCGCATACATGTGTGATATATATGCAGATGTTCGGCCTTGCATATTAATAACTTGCATGTTGATACAATAAAGCGTATGGCTATGACCTAGAATGACACAAATAACATAATATTAACTCTAAGTGGATATATGGGTATATTTATCTCAATATATACATATACATATACAAGAATGAATTGACTCGTGTACCACTTCGTTGAACATGTGACAGGGGCTGTGATCAGTGGCGTAGCTGTGCCTAAATCGGGTGTATGCACAAGGTCTAGGGGGTTCCGGGGGCATGTCCCACCGTGACTTTTTTTTATTTTTAAAGGAAGCCAAATCCTGCATTATGACGGTATTTTAAGCAGCAAACAATATGTTTTTAAACCGCGATTTCAGGCTTTTTTAATCTGAGATTTCGCAACAAAAACATCGGAACAGAACAAAATATCATATTATGTCATATATTAATATGAATACTTGCTTTCTGAAAATCTTTCGAAACTTCTCACAATCAAAATGTGTTTGATTCCGAAAGACCGCGAGCGAAAACAGTTCTACTTTTATTTTCAGAAAAGACCACGAGTGAAATTTGGTATAAACTGACCATACCCCTACCACCCTAAGTTTTTATTGCATTGTTGGCATTTTTTTTTTTATGTGTAGGCACATGCCTACAGTGCCTATAGGCAGCTACGCCACTGCACCACTTCCTATTACTTATTAATACATATAATGTGCATGTAACACACTGAGAGCATGCATGAGAAGTTTTGCCCCTATATTACCTCCCATGAACAGACTCAAAAACACCGAGTCAGCTGCTGTACTGAGGATCTTCCACCCAGAGGTTTTGGGGAACAAGGGAACATTGGGTCATATTTTCAGGGAACAAGGGAATATGTACCCCCCATGGGAGGGCCTCTGTACTGTCTTGTTTGTGTGTGTTGTTTCTAAAGAACCTTTTTATTATTATCTTTAAAAATATAACTTTAATTGACATATTTACAAACTGGAGTGGATTATTACTAGTGTTGTGAATCGGCTGAAAATTCATGATCGATCATCAGAATATTTAACCGACCGATGATCGATCATTAATCAATTAAACATGGCTGCTATAAAAGACAATTTTAAGCCTTTTTCAGATTAACATGAAAAAAGAATTACATATCAAGTATGTTCTGGTTACAAAGAAACTGAATCAAACTGACCAACACATATTTTAATAAAAAATAAGTTGTGATACCCACTATAAATATGTGATTATTTTTACAATATTTTATTTTCTTGTATATTGTATATTTTAGTACAACAGAATTGAAAATAAGCCATACTTTTCAACAACCGAGTAAAGTCGATCATGAGAAATTGTAATCGATTAATCAGATCAAAGGCATAACTGATCGATGATCGATCAAATCGATTAATCGGAACAACACTAATTATTACTGTTAGAAATATAAATAAAAGTAAGTATTTGATCGATATGCATGCACAATAGGAAATTCTCCTCAGTAGGGAACTCTTTATATACCCGCCCCCTACCTCACCTCCCCACCCTCACCTCCCCGCCCACCCCACTCCGCCACGCCACATACATACACACAACATATTTGACATATATACACACAACATATTTGGGGTACTATACCTCATGGTGTTTCATGTATTACATATGTGTTGCGAACTGAGTGAAAAATAAAGATTATGGTATGTTATTTTATGAAATAATTCTCCCCCAACCCCCACCACCACCCCAACCCTTCCCCCTTCCCCCTCCTTCCCGTTTATACATGTAACTTTGCACAAACAAATTTGTAGCGTAGATAAAAGTAGGTTGTGATATTAGACACTATTGAAGTATGTGAAAAGTTCATGTGTGTTGGTGGGGTCGGAGTGGGGAGTGGGGGGGGGGGGAGGGCGGGGGGCGGGAGGCGGGGAGGGGGCGATGGGTATAACCATATTATTATATATTTTGAGAGCATGAACGTGATATATGTGGTCGCTAATTTCTGCATCCACTTTTCTTGAAGTCCAATGGATCATAGTGCGGTTTGTATAAGCTATATTCGGGTCAAATTGTGGACTTCCGGAAGAAATCATGAAACGTTGCATGATTATACCTTAGGATATGTGCTTTAAATAAAATACAGGAGACAGGCGTGATGACCCCTCTATACCAGTACAATGAGGCCCTAAAAGGGGTATCTGATGTTTTCCAGATAAAAAAAACAATATACTGCTTTTACTGGATCTCTCAAAGTAATGTATACGTTCTACATTTATAACATTGTAAGTACCATTAAACTATTGTCCTATCATTTCAAATATATATTTGTCACCATAGCAACATCAGTCTTGCATTGGGGCCTAAAAGGGATGCTTTATTGCTTAAACACCATTGACAGATAATATAGAGTTTATTTCTGAATTGGTAATCGGTGAAATCACTGATTCGAATAGGTTATGTCACTCAGTCAAAATGAATGGGTGATATCACCTATTGAATGGGTGATATCACCTATTCGAATCAGTGATATCACATATTCAAATAGGTGATATCAATGATTCGAAAATATGATATCACCCATTCAATAGGTGATATCACGCATTCAGAATGAATCGGTGATATCACCTTTTTGAATCAGTGATTCATAGAATTCTCTCTCAGGCTTGTTTTGAACCTTCGCATGAGTGACTTTGAGTGTATATATGTATACTGTAAGAAAAAAGAAGCGCATAATCAAAATATTGCCTATACTACACTATTATATACACCTTATTCCACTAATATTACAGATATGTGTCAACGTGTTTTGTACAAAAAGGGGCTACAACTAGAAAGGTCAACTCTGTCATGTAGTAGACCTTTTAATAAAAAGTATACTTTCTTATACGAAATTCATAAATGTGGAAGTTTCGCTTGAAAAAGTCAAGCTATTTCAGTATTGTTTAATGTTAAGTAAAACCTAAGTTAGCTCAAATGCGCATTCTGTAGATAATGAAACTTTAAAGTGGGAACCATTGGTATGGTCGGTGCTGTTTAAACCTTATATATATATTTAGTTATGGCAGTAATTAGTAAAGCCGTCCCCTTCTTGGTGGATATATACACAGTAAATTTAAAAACGCAACCTTTTTTATTTTCGATCATTTTAGTCTGCTGTTTTCTTTTGTTCAAATCAAGATTGTTACAATGTATTTCATGTTAGAACGCAAGTCTCTTTGTCCCAAATGTTAACATATGGCGATACACAGTGGCATAAGTGCTCTACTTTTTCAGTTAAAACATATTGTGCACGAGTTTTTTTTAACATTTCTAGAAATTCAAAAATGACCAAGTGTTGCGTTTCCAAATGTACTGAGTGTATAATAAAATGATGCGTCAGCATATTGATGTATGCTAGTATATAAATATACACATTTTTATTCTCCCAAGAGAAAAAATCTTGGACTGAAACACGTGTTAGTAAGTTTTCTCTCTAATAGAATATATTATGTGACAAAATATATATCATATGTTGCCATTTATTTCCTTATATATTTCTACTTCTTGTACCTGTGTACCCCTGGACCTATGTTGCCATTTATTGCCGTGTATATTTGTACTTTTTGTACCTGTGTACTCATGGACCTATGTTGCCATTTATTGCCTTGTATATTTGTACTTTTTGTACCTGTGTACTCCTGGACATATGTTGCCATTTATTGCCGTGTATATTTGTACTTCTTGTACCTGTGTACTCCTGGACCTATGTTGCCATTTATTGCCTTGTATATTTGTACTTTTTGTACCTGTGTACTCATGGACCTATGTTGCCATTTATTGCCGTGTATATTTGTACTTCTTGTACCTGTGTACTCATGGACCTATGTTGCCATTTATTGCCTTGTATATTTGTACTTTTTGTACCTGTGTACTCATGGACCTATGTTGCCATTTATTGCCTTGTATATTTGTACTTTTTGTACCTGTGTACTCCTGGACCTATGTTGCCATTTATTGCCTTGTATATTTGTACTTTTTGTACCTGTGTACTCATGGACCTATGTTGCCATTTATTGCCGTGTATATTTGTACTTTTTGTACCTGTGTACTCCTGGACCTATGTTGCCATTTATTGCCTTGTATATTTGTACTTTTTGTACCTGTGTACTCATGGACCTATGTTGCCATTTATTGCCGTGTATATTTGTACTTTTTGTACCTGTGTACTCCTGGACCTATGTTGCCATTTATTGCCTTGTATATTTGTACTTTTTGTACCTGTGTACTCATAGACATATGTTGCCATTTATTGCCTTGTATATTTGTACTTTTTGTACCTGTGTACCCCTGGACCTATGTTGCCATTTATTGCCTTGTATATTTGTACTTTTTGTACCTGTGTACTCATAGACATATGTTGCCATTTATTGCCTTGTATATTTGTACTTTTTGTACCTGTGTACTCATGGACCTATGTTGCCATTTATTGCCGTGTATATTTGTACTTCTTGTACCTGTGTACCCCTGGACCTATGTTGCCATTTATTGCCGTGTATATTTGTACGTCTTGTACCTGTGTACTCCTGGACATATGTTGCCATTTATTGCCGTGTATATTTGTACTTCTTGTACCTGTGTAACCCTGGACCTATGTTGCCATTTATTGCCGTGTATATTTGTACGTCTTGTACCTGTGTACTCCTGGACATATGTTGCCATTTATTGCCGTGTATATTTGTACTTCTTGTACCTGTGTACTCATGGACCTATGTTGCCATTTATTGCCGTGTATATTTGTACTATTTGTACCTGTGTACTCATGGACCTATGTTGCCATTTATTGCCGTGTATATTTGTACTTCTTGTACCTGTGTACTCATGGACCTATGTTGCCATTTATTGCCTTGTATATTTGTACTTTTTGTACCTGTGTACTCCTGGACATATGTTGCCATTTATTGCCTTGTATATTTGTACTTCTTGTACCTGTGTACTCATGGACCTATGTTGCCATTTATTGCCGTGTATATTTGTACTTTTTGTACCTGTGTACTCCTGGACATATGTTGCCATTTATTGCTGTGTATATTTGTACTTTTTGTTCCTGTGTACTCCTGGACCTATGTTGCCATTTATTGCCTTGTATATTTGTACTTTTTGTACCTGTGTACTCATAGACCTATGTTGCCATTTATTGCCGTGTATATTTGTACTTCTTGTGCCTGTGTACTCATGGACCTATGTTGCCATTTATTGCCTTGTATATTTCTACTTCTTGTACCTGTGTACCCCTGGACCTATGTTGCCATTTATTGCCGTGTATATTTGTACGTCTTGTACCTGTGTACTCCTGGACATATGTTGCCATTTATTGCCGTGTATATTTGTACTTTTTGTACCTGTGTACTCCTGGACATATGTTGCCATTTATTGCCTTGTATATTTGTACTTCTTGTTCCTGTGTACTCCTGGACATATGTTGCCATTTATTGCCGTGTATATTTGTACTTTTTGTACCTGTGTTCTCCTGGACCTATGTTGCCATTTATTGCCTTGTATATTTGTACTTTTTGTACCTGTGTACTCATAGACATATGTTGCCATTTATTGCCTTGTATATTTGTACTTCTTGTGCCTGTGTACTCATGGACCTATGTTGCCATTTATTGCCTTGTATATTTGTACTTTTTGTACCTGTGTACTCATGGACCTATGTTGCCATTTATTGCCTTGTATATTTGTACTTCTTGTGCCTGTGTACTCATGGACCTATGTTGCCATTTATTGCCGTGTATATGTGTACTTCTTGTACCTGTGTACTCATGGACCTATGTTGCATTTATTGCCGTGTATATTTGTACTTTTTATACCCGTGTTCTCATGGACCTATGTTGAAAGTTATTGCCTTGTATATTTGTACTTTTTATACCCGTGTACTCATGGACATATGTTGCCATTTATTGCCGTGTATATTTGTACGTCTTGTACCTGTGTACTCATGGACCTATGTTGCCATTTATTGCCGTGTATATGTGTACTTCTTGTACCTGTGTACTCATGGACCTATGTTGCCATTTATTGCCGTGTATATTTGTACGTCTTGTACCTGTGTACCCCAGGACCTATGTTGCCATTTATTGCCGTGTATATGTGTACTTCTTGTACCTGTGTACTCATGGACCTATGTTGCCATTTATTGCCTTGTATATTTGTACTTTTTGTACCTGTGTACTCATGGACCTATGTTGCCATTTATTGCCGTGTATATTTGTATTTTTTGTACCTGTGTACTCATGGACCTATGTTGCCATTTATTGCCGTGTATATTTGTATTTTTTGTACCTGTGTACTCATAGACATATGTTGCCATTTATTGCCGTGTATATTTGTACTTTTTGTACCTGTGTACTCATGGACCTATGTTGCCATTTATTGCCTTGTATATTTGTATTTTTTGTACCTGTGTACTCCTGGACCTATATTGCCATTTATTGCCGTGTATATTTGTACTTCTTGTACCTGTGTACTCATGGACCTAGGTTGCCATTTATTGCCGTGTATATTTGTACTTTTTGTACCTGTGTACTCATGGACCTATGTTGCCATTTATTGCCGTGTATATTTGTACTTTTTGTACCTGTGTACTCATGGACCTATGTTGCCATTTATTGCCGTGTATATTTGTACTTTTTATACCCGTGTTCTCATGGACCTATGTTGCCATTTATTGCCGTGTATATTTGTACTTCTTGTACCTGTGTACTCATGGACCTATGTTGCCATTTATTGCCTTGTATATTTGTACTTTTTGTACCTGTGTACTCCTGGACCTATATTGCCATTTATTGCCGTGTATATTTGTACTTCTTGTACCTGTGTACTCATGGACCTAGGTTGCCATTTATTGCCGTGTATATTTGTACTTTTTGTACCTGTGTACTCATGGACCTATGTTGCCATTTATTGCCGTGTATATTTGTACTTTTTATACCCGTGTTCTCATGGACCTATGTTGCCATTTATTGCCGTGTATATTTGTACTTTTTGTACCTGTGTACTCATGGACCTATGTTGCCATTTATTGCCGTGTATATTTGTACTTTTTATACCCGTGTTCTCATGGACCTATGTTGCCATTCATTGCCGTGTTTATGTGTACTATTTGTACCTGTGTAATCCTGGACCTAAGTTGCCATTTATTGCCTTGTATATTTTTACTTCTTGTACCTGTGTACTCATGGACCTATGTTGCCATTTATTGCCGTGTATATTTGTACTTCTTGTGCCTGTGTACTCATGGACCTATGTTGCCATTTATTGCCGTGTATATCTGTACTTCTTGTACCTGTGTACGCATGGACCTAAATGTATTTTAGAATTACTAGGCCTTATTTCCGTGTGATCATCAAATATATATACTAATGGAAAAAAGAAACGCAGCTCCGGACTTTTCGCCATACAGTGTATATAACATGTGATGCTGTTAATCGAATGGTACATGGCTACACGTAAGACCTTTCCTTTCGGGAAAAATATTAAAACAACACATAACACAGCAAATAGTATTCCTTCAACGTTTGATTATTGACAGAGAACGCGTTTAGCACAAGCAGTTTCTTGTTACAAATGTATTATGATTAAAAAGTCTACAACATCACAGTTTTGTCCTTTCTCTAACTCGCTGCAACACCTTTTTCTCTACAAAAAAAAAATCTTGGGATTTCTTTGAAATATTACGTGGAATTAAGTGAACAGTATATATACTATATAACGGATAGTCCCGAGTTGCCTTTCTTTTTCCATTAGTATACATCAGGGAGTACGTTATATATTATAACGTACTCCCTGTATACATATACATTTAATTTTAATATCAAAACAACAAAGATAATAACAAATGAGGTTAATTAATAACCCGTTAAACATCAACGCTTCACGAATTTGCATTTATTTTCTTCATTGAATTAATAAGGCAGACCTAAAATTTAATTTCATATATTGGTTTTATTAATTATTTGTCTTTACAATTTGAAGATATATATTTAAATGTAAAACGTCTAGTTTTTAAAGGTAGTATAGCTTTTTTTTCAGATACATGTACGCATAAAACCATGTTATTTTTTTGGTTTATGTATGAAAAAAGGCGGATTGGGTATCAAACTGTTCTTGAAACATGAATAATCATACTTGTGCTGCGTACTAACATTGTGTAGGGATCTCGCTTCTCGCTCAAGGCACACATATTGAATTAGCAAATCCATGATTTTCTAAATGATTCACAACTAAAAGATAATCTACATGTATGTCGACTACAAGTCGAATTTAATCGTCTGTGCCATTTGACCACTGTGCCATTAATTATTGATACAACGAATTAGATCCACATTTATGTCACCATTGAACTATAACATGAACATCAAGTTATTTTTGCAAATGTGTCCGTGTGTATTTGCGTTTATTTATCCTCGCTATATTGCACTGGTCATTTTAGCGAGCAGACCTCGATTTAAAGTTTCATCCGAAGGACTGGTCAGTTGTGAAATTCAATTTGATGCACATTTGGTTCTGGCTGGACGCACCATCCCTGGATTACTAAACCGGAATGCTGACCATTAACCCACGATCTGATGACCATTAACCGACGATCTACTGACCATTAACCCACGATCTGCGGACCATTAACCCACCATCTGCTGACCATTAACCCACGATCTGCTGACCATTAACCCACGATCTGCTGACCATTAACCCACCATCTGCTGACCATTAACCCACCATCTGCTGACCATTAACACCATCTCACCGTATGTATTACGGATGGCGGGAGGTGTACAGTACTGGTTCTACCAGAGGAAAAGTGGGTGGTCTGCCTCCATCGCAAAAAAATCGACCGTCATGTATAATCTTGCATGTGTTGAAAATGACGTAAAACACCATACCAACAAAACAAACAAACATCATGTGTTATATTTCAGAAGACATGAATTAACAGCCCGAAGGTAGGAATGTCAGACACCTTCAGTGACCTGGATACCGGTTGGTCCTGGGTTGTGCTATTGGCGTGTTTTGTATCGAGCTTAGTGATTGGCGGCACCAATTACTCGGTGGGTCTCATACACACGACATTGTTGGAGGAGTACCATGAGGATCAGGCGACTACGTCATGGGTTGGAGGGCTACATACTGCCATCATGAATCTTGCAGGTATAGCGTTATCTTTAATACACTATCATGTAACTAGTCTCAGTAAGACAGTGTGCAGCTCACATAAATCATTCCATGACACTATTAGTAAGAGTTAAAGGTCAGCTTACATTTGTTGAGGTAATCGGTTATATTATATTATACAATACATCTACACCTGTAATTGATGACATTACTATTTGCTTTCTTCAACATACTCGGTACGTGGGTGGTTTTATCCATGTGCCCGTCCGTACACGAAAATTGCCCGGAGGGGCACGTACCTTTCTCCAGAAAGTCGCCAAAAGACCTTGGCTGTAGGCGCGACTATAAAATTCAATTCAGTTCAGTTCAACTTACTCCATATTGGTATGGAGCCTCGTCTGCTAGTGTACTGCAAGGGATTACACCCTGGACTCTTTGGGGATTCTCCATTAAATGTAACTATGACGCACAATAACTACATGTAGTTGACAACGGATAACAATAGCAATATAAGTAATGCTGGCATCCGTAAATTTGAGTTTTTATAGAAAAAACAAGTGTTTAGATCTATGTTTGATTTTGTTTTGGAAAGGCATTAGAATCGAGATAACCATGCTAAGATTTTCAGTCTGGGACGGTATGTGGTTGGTTTTACGGTCTGAAATTACGTTTTACGGCTCCGTTACCTCCGCGTCGTCGTAACACTGTAAAACCACTCACATACCGTTTCGGATTGAAAATCTTTGCATGGTTATCTATTAACGTGCATGTTACATGTAAGTATTTAAATGGCTTTTATCAATTCTTTTAGCACCACTATCTAGTCTCTTGGTGGACACATTCAGTACACGAACGGCCATTATTACCAGTGGTGTCCTCTATACCATCGGATATATGACCACTGCCTTTGCCCCATCACTCGAGCTGACCATATTTACATGTGGAATAATTGCAGGTAAGTCACGTTGTATATTAGAAAACCATCATAAGCAAAAGAGCCTCATCTCTGCGGTTGACATTATTTACAGGTCACGTTGTACATTAGCAAATCATCCTTTTAGCCTCATCTCTGCGGTTGACATTATTTACAGGTCACATTGTACATTAGCAAATCATCCTTTTAGCCTCATCTCTGAGGTTGACATTATTTACAGGTCACGTTGTACATTAGAAAATTATCCTTTTAGCCTCATCTCTGCGGTTGACATTATTTACAGGTCACGTTGTACATTAGAAAATCATCCTTTTAGCTTCATCTCTGGGGTTGACATTATTTACAGGTCACGTTGTACATTAGAAAATCATCCTGTTAGCCTCATATCTGCGGTTGATATTATTTACAGTAAATACTGAAAAGAGGATCCCTTAGAAGCAACAATCAAAAACAAGAGATAAAAGTAGCAGACTCGGTTTTATTGAGTCTGTTCATGAGAGGTAATGTAAAGTGCAACACCTCTCACGCCTCCTAGCACCGTTTTAAGCGATATTCTATCTTAAAGCCACACAGATTGGGCTTGATGATCCCAAAGGACCAGTAAGTAATACCACTATTGACCATACAGGTCACGTTGTACATTAGAAAATCATCCGTTTAGCCTCATCTCTGCGTTTGACCATATTTACATTTGGAGGAATATCAGGTACTAGGTAATATTTTATATAGTTGAACATCTGAACATCGCAAACACATCATCGGTTGTATGGAAACAGACTTCGTCCCATCCATCGATTTGACCATTATTGTGTATATTTAAACATAACATCACAACACAAGTGGTTATACAAGTAGAACAGAAATGTAGCATTCACAGAGCAGTTAACCAAACATGTAGCATTCACTGAGCACAATTAACCAGACATGTAGCATTCACAGAGTACAGTTAATCAAACATGTAGCATTCACTGAGCACAATTAACCAAACATGTAGCAGTCACTGAGCACAGTTAACCAAACATGTAGCAGTCACGGAGCACAGTTAACCAAACGTAGCATTCACAGAGCACAGTTAACCAGACATGTAGCATTCACAGAGTACAGTTAACCAAACATGTAGCATTCACTGAGCACAATTAACCAAACATGTAGCAGTCACTGAGTACAATTAACCAAACATGTAGCATTCACTGAGCACAATTAACCAAACATGTAGCATTCACTGAGCACAGTTAACCAAACATGTAGCAGTCACTGAGCACAATTAACCAAACATGTAGCATTCACTGAGCACAATTAACCAGACATGTAGCATTCACTAGGCACAATTAACCAAACATGTAGCAGTCACGGAGCACAATAAACCAAACATGTAGCATTCACAGAGTACAGTTAACCAAACATGTAGCATTCACTGAGCAGATTAACCAAACACACGCTATAAATTTAGCATTCACAGAGCACAATTAACCAGACATGTAGCATTCACTGAGCACAATTAACCACACATGTAGCAGTCATGGAGCACAATTAACCAAACATGTAGCATTCACAGAGTACAGTTAACCAAACATGTAGCATTCACTGAGCACAATTAACCAAACATGTAGCAGTCACTGAGCACAATTAGCCAAACATGTAGCAGTCACTGAGCACAATTAACCAAACAAACATGTAGCATTCACTGAGCACAATTAACCAGACATGTAGCATTCACTGAGCACAATTAACCAAACATGTAGCAGTCACGGAGCACAATTAACCAAACATGTAGCATTCACAGAGTACAGTTAACCAAACATGTAGCATTCACTGAGCACAGTTAACCAAACACACGCTATACATTTAGCATTCACACAGCACAGTTAACCAAACATGTAGCATTCACTGAGCACAGTTAACCAAACACACGCTATACAACTAGAACAGAAATGTAGCATTCACAGAGCACAGTTAACTAAACATGTAACATTCACAGAGCACAGTTAACCAGACATGTAGCATTCACGGAGCACAGTTAACCAAACAAGTAGCAGTCACGGAGCACAGTTAACCAAACAAGTAGCAGTAACGGAGCACAGTTAACCAAACATGTAGCATTCACTGAGCACAGTTAACCAAACATGTAGCAGTCACGGAGCACAGTTAACCAAACAAGTAGCAGTCACGGAGCACAGTTAAGCACAGTTAACCAAACAAGTAGCAGTCACGGGGCACAGTTAACCAAACAAGTAGCAGTCTCGGAGCACATTTAACCAAACAAGTAGCAGTCACGGGGCACAGTTAAGCACATTTAACCAAACAAGAAGCAGTCACGGAGCACAGTTAACCAAATAAGTAGCAGTCACGGAGCACAGTTAACCAAACATGTAGCAGTCACGGAGCACAGTTAACCAAACATGTAGCAGTCACGGAGCACAGTTAACCAAACAAATAGCAGTCACGGAGCACAGTTAACCAAACATGTAGCATTCACGGAGCACAGTTAACCAAACATGTAGCATTCACGAAGCACAGTTAACCAAACAAGTAGCAGTCACGGAGCACAGTTAACCAAACATGAAGCATTCACTGAGCACAGTTAACCAAACATGTAGCAGTCACGGAGCACAGTTAACCAAACAAGTAGCAGTCACGGAGCACAGTTAAGCACAGTTAACCAAACAAGTAGCAGTCACGGAGCGCAGTTAACCAAACATGCAGCAGTCTCGGAGCACAGTTAACCAAACAAGTAGCAGTCACGGAGCACAGTTATCCAAACAAGTAGCAGTCACGGAGCACAGTTAACCAAACATGTAGCAGTCACGGAGCACAGTTAACCAAACATGTAGCAGTCACGGAGCACAGTTAACCAAACAAATAGCAGTCACGGAGCACAGTTAACCAAACATGTTGCATTCACGGAGCACAGTTAACCAAACATGTAGCATTCACGAAGCACAGTTAACCAAACATACGCTATACAAGTAGAACAGAAATGTAACATTCACGGAGCACAGTTAATCAAGCAAGTAGCAGTCACGGAGCACAGTTAACCAAACATGTAGCAGTCACGGAGCACAGTTAACCAAACAAGTAGCAGTCACGGTGCACAGTTAACCAAACAAGTAGCGGTCACGAAGCACAGTTAACCAAACACGCACAGTTAAACAACACTTACAAGTATACATACACGCAAAGTACACGACCCCAACAACATACAGGGGTTGACAATAACGGTATCACATTGGAACGGTCAGTGGCGGCAAACCATCGTTATATGGAAATAGCCTTGCCCCGTATACTTCGAGTTGATCAACATTTTATATAATTATAATTATACTGAAACGAAAAAGAAAATTGAACTCGGGAATTTCCGCTATATGTTTGTATATACTGCACACTTAATTCCACATACTATTCCAAAGAAATCCCAAGGTGTTTTCTAAAAATAAAAGCTGCATTTAGAGAAAGGACGCAGCTGTGATGTTGTAATCACAGTACACTTTGTAACAAGAAATTCATAAATGTTGATGTTCCTCTTTGAAATATTGAGCCATTTCAGTACTGTATTAATGTAAAGAGTTTGCAAAATTTTGCATCCTGAGTTTGCTCACATGCTTGAGCCAAACGCGTACTCCGTCAATAATGAAACTTTGAAGGAATACTATTTACTGTGTTATATGTTGTTTTAGTCTTTTTTCCGAAAGGAAAGGTCTTACGTAGCCAAGTACCATTCGATTAACAGCAACATATTGTACATGTATTTATCACATAACTTTCGGTGTGGGAGTGGAATAACACCATTCTATGTTTTCGATATACCACTATTGTTTGGGATGCTCGTTTCAGCCAAAGTTTTTTTGGACTCTTTAGACAAAGTTCATCTAGTACCTAAATAAGTTGTATATCAGTGAAACAGACATTTTTAGTGGTAAATAAAAATACTTTCCTTTTCAAAATCGGTTGAGAAATAAACATTTCATGTGCGAAAGCTCTTTTGATGGGCATTTTCAATGCAAAATTCTGCTGCATGAACAATTTTTAAAAAAAAGTATTTTTTAGAATTTTATCTAAAAATGGTTTTAAATTGTTGGATATTCGTAAATTAAGACACCTTGAAACGTTTATAGCAAAATATGAAGGCTAACTGAAGTTATTTGAAATGTCTTAATTTTCTGATGTCACACCAACAAGGAATTTACATGGGAAAAGCCCCATCAAAAAATGATTTATTTATTATTTACCTCTAAAAATATCAGTTCTTATGATATATAATTGATGTACGTATTTTTTAAACTGCTCAAGCCATTGCAGAAAAACCTTTGGCTGAAACAAGCGCCCAAACAATAGTTATATAAGTATGCAAATAAGCCTAGTATGCTCTGTCAAAAACAATCGATAATGACAATAAACCAATTCCCACGGTTTTATGTCGGTTTCGTGTGTTAAAGCGACAGGCAAAATGCAATAAAAGTCGATATGTGAGTTAGTTATGTGATAAATAGAATCTAACATTTGTTCTCATTCAATATTGAATTTATTAAACTCGTTAGCAAAAATGATATAATGCTCGGGAAGATCATTTTGCCAACTCGTTTAATAAATTCAAATGAATGAGTACTCATGTAAGATCCTCTATGTACAGTATATAGCGGAAATTCCCGAGTTGCGTTTCTTTTTCGTTTCACTATAGTTTAATCTCACATATAGCCAATCGATTATTTGGCACCATCAGCCAAGTTTACTTTATTGACATGAGGAATAATATCAGTAGGTCGCGTGTATATGGCTCAACATCAACACTTCAAAAGAAACAATGCATCCATTGGCCTGTTCATCAAGTTAATTGTACTTCCATGATCAATAATAGCTATGTTGGGTGTATGTGCCAATATATAAATATCACATTCATGAGAGGTTGACAGTAAGAATGCCCGAGGCGAAGACGAGGGTGATAATCAATATATGAAGGGTGAACATTCTTTCTATCACTCTCTCATGAATGTGATATTTATTTTATTATACACTATATAGAAATCCCCTCTGGCAAAAATAAGGTTCATTTTCAGTAGCTTTACAGATTTCACTTTGCTGGATTTATTTTCAAAAACATTTTTTTTTTTTAAAAAACGTTGCTGTGAAAGTTATATCATTGAAATAACTTAACTAAGAACATGTGTAGTACTTTATTGAAATCTGTAAAGTACTTTTGAAATTATGATTTTGTACTATCACCCAGCGATTTACTATCACCCTGTACTGTCGCCCTCGCATCAGGCCTCTCATCAGATAGCAAGAAATTACACATTGTTGTCTATGGGGATTTAGCATGGGCGTTTTTTGTGAGGTCTTATAACATTACTTAAAACAGTATTATAAAAAGCTATGTTTCAATTAACCCTAATTGATATGTATTTTTGTGTCGCCTTTTCGAAGAAAAGTAATCTCTAAATAGGGATCGCTTTGTCGTCCGTCCGTCAGTCC
>JAWPHD010017458.1:0-44527 GCA_037043455.1 Cyrtodaria siliqua | reverse complement strand
GGTGAAGATTTGAACCTAGTTTAATGAAAATTCTTCAAGAGGTTTAGGAGAGGACACGAAATATTAGCCAAATCCTGGGCTAGGATATTTGACCTTCAACCGTGACCGTGACTTTGAGCCGACGCGCCTGGAACATGGGTTCTGCACGTTTTCTCGATAATAATAATTGTCTATATTTATAGAGGATAACATGTTTTGCCTACGACCATTCTTACACATGGTGCTCTTGAGTACGGAATGAGACCCGTATTCATTGATTATGGATTTTGGCTCCTACAACAGGGATTTTGGTCTCTGTTATAGTGATAATTGTTTGATATACATTCATAGAATGATTATTTAATTATTTCCTTTGTTTCCGACCAGTTTTATCATGGACATGTTCCGAGTGGGGTTCAAACCTACGACCCTCCGATCGCAAGTCCAACGCGCTAACCACTCGGCCACGCCGCGATGAGATGATGGACATACATGCCCGAGTTTCATGAAAATCCTTTCAGTAATTTAGGAGATATGGAGCGGACACGAAATATAATCAAATGTCTTTTAACATCAATGTGTGACCATGACATTGACCCGAGGCGGTCGAAGCATGCGCTCTGCACATCGCCTTCGTATGTGAATATTTGCGCCAAGTTATTTTAAAATTCCTCATTTCGTTACAGTTACAGCCCAGACACGAAATGCTAACACACGGACATGTACCATACCATAGTGAACATAAATTACAATTTAGTTTGGCACTAGCCGGGATCGAACCCGCACCGCTACGGCGACAGCGCCTATCAACAACAAATTCGACCACGCTACCAACTGCGCTACCTTAACAACTCCCAAAATGGTTTCGCAAGTTAATATACGTTAACCCTTTCTATGGAAACGAACCTAATAGCAAACGAGTTACGGTAAATACATTTCGGAGTTCATAACCCAGCAATATGTGAAAACTGCGATTCAGATGTAAAAATGCACATTTTTGGTAAAATTGCACATTAATATTGAAATCTGAAGAATGCGATTTCATGTCACATAAAAAACCTTCATCGATCACAAATTTCACAGGAAATGTGAAATATATGACTGTGTTGTGTGAAAAATGAGATCCCATTCTTCACATCTGTGACGAATAGAATCCTATTCTTCACACGTGTGAAAAATGTGATCTGGGAAAAATATGGTCCTACAAACCAGTACTGTACACCTCCCGCCATCTGTAAGAATCGACACTTCCCCACTTACAAGAAAGATAAAAATATCGGACGGAAAGCAGCATTCAAGGACGACAGTCAACCACAAAACACAAAAACAAACACGCAAACAGACAAACGTGAAGGCAAAAGTAATAAAAAATGCAAACGACATCACAAACACAAAAGGGTTGACAATAGGGCTACCGCCTTGGAACGGTCAGTGGCAACAAAGTCACAAGTCGAGCTCCCAGTGAGATTCGAAGACGCAGCTGTGAGAGGCGAGAAAGTTTATAATGCAGCGTCGTTAATCCCTCGCCCACGGAGACGTTAGACTCGGACAGCCAAAAGCGTGTGATTTATATGTCGATATGTCTCACTTTCATATATCGGACTGGGCAGATTAGGTCGACTAAAGGGCCCACTAGCAATTAGCCGACTGTATTTGCCCGTTTTTCACGCAAATAAAAGTCAACGTTTGCATGACGGTATGTCGTAAATAAAGCTATGTAGGACCATAATTTTCCCAGATCACATTTTTCACAAGTGTGAAGAATAGGATCCTATTCGTCACAGATGTGAAGAATGGGATCTCATTTTTCACACAACACAGTCACATATTTCACATTTCCTGTGAAATTTGTGATCGATGAAGGTTTTTGATGTGACATGAAATCGCATTCTTCACATTTCTATATTAATGTGCAATTTCACCAAAAATGTGCATTTTTACATCTGAATCGCATTTTTCACATATTGCTGGGTTCCTACCTAAAGCCCATTGGGACGGTGGCGTTTGATGTTTGTCTATGATCTTTCCTGTCGTGCCCTTAATGGTTTATTCTCTTGTTGCTCTGGCTTCTGCCAAGTCATTGAGTATCTTCATTGTGGCTTTCTAGGCTATTGTTTTTTTGTATTATATTTACACGAGCATATTTGTGTTTTACTTATATTGCCTATTGATGCTGCCTTGTTGGTTAGAGATTAGATCAAATGCTTTTTTGAAATCGACAAATGCACAAAATAGCTTTTCACCATTATTTAGACAATAACTGTGTTCGTTCCTTTGTGAAAACTGGCTTGCTATATATAAACAAAATACGACTCGGCCCAATTATCTAACCTATTATTTAAATTGCGCGTGAATAATTTGCCTACTGTCTTCTATAGTTAGATAGGTCTGGGTCGTCACTAACGCCACCTTTCGGGATGAGAACTATGAATCCTTCGCTCCATTTTTCTTTTATGTTTAAACATATTTATTTTACACCGATTGCGAAACAAGTTATTGCAACTTAGATTAATCACTCTCGATGGCTTCCTGGGTAGAACCAGTACTAAGCAATGTGGATTAATTATCTTGCTCAAGGATAAATAACGTGGTCGCGACGGAGGATCGAACCCACGACCTCTCGATCAGGAGTTCGGCGCTCTACCACTGGACCACGAACTCCACTTTTTCTGGAAAGTATCCATATTGTAAACAACAATTAAATAATTTATGAAAGTATATTGTAAGGTTTTGTTCCGTGTATACAAAAATCGTCTGGCCTCTACTTGTATTTGATCGTAATTGTTGATTGCTTTATTAATTTTCCGTTATTAAAGTTATCTCGCTATCGAGCTCCTCAAACATAAGCTGCAATTCTTCGTCTAGGTATTGTTCATTAAAAGAAAGAATATTTTCGTCGGCCTGATAAAAACTATCCTCATGATTATTGATTGCTTTAAAATACGCCGCAAGATGATCAACATTTTTTTTAGTTGTCGACGTTGACTAACTGAATCTTTAAGCATTTTACAATATAGAGCATTTGATAGTCTCGCATTTATAAATGTATTCGCAATCTGCTTTCTTTCTTTGTATTTTTTACTTCTGATTGTTTTCTTATACTCTGATATAGATGTACACAGATTAACTCTATCATATCGGAAATTATTCAGATCAAAATAAAATTGTTCACGTTTTAAAGAGCATTCATTCATTGTCAAACCATGTTTTTTTTTATTATACAGTTTATCATGTTGAGATATACCGTTACTATCTCAGCAGGCGCGCGCTTTCCAAATAACGGTGAACATACATCGTTCATAATATTTGAAAAATGTAAAATATTTTTAGTCGAAACATCAAATTGTGGGATTAGCGACTGCCTTTGATAATTTGAATTCATCGCTATTTAACTTCTGTATTCATCTACATTATCCTTATTACATTTGTAAGAAAAATCTATCCTTGATTTGCAATATTTACTTTTACTATTTATGCTATCTGAAATGTTCACACTACTCATTCTGAAGCTCACTGCGCAATGATCCGACAACATATTGGGGTCGTTAACATAAATTGATGTAAACATATTCAATATCGGCTGACTTGCAATTACATAATCAATTAAGCTTTTACAACAACAACAACAACAACAACATAAACTTTATTTCAAATCAGGTTACAGAGTTACAACATGATTGGTAATACAAAATGATAAAGTTTGGTATGGGTAAGTAATGGGGACAGTGTTTATTAGTTACCTAGAGTGCCCATGTACGTGTACCTACCGACGCCTGCGTCGCTTCCCAAGCGTCCGTTCAAAATTAGTACACCACTTTCTTTACAAAAATCTATAAGAAGAAAAAGAAGAAGAAATGTTTATTGACTTAATATTTCGTATGTGTCGTGCTCGTCCGTTTCCAAAGGTCCATTATCATACTCTTTTTTATAGCACAGTGGCGTTGCTTGTGCAGTGTGGCTGCAGTAAAACGTCTCCCCGCGCTTGCAATCAGTACTGTTATTCATTCGATCTTTGGAGATCGCTGAGCCCGATACTTATATTTAGTTATCGGTGGTACATTTTCAATTTCTTTTGTTTTCTTACTTAATTTTTGATTCGGTGGTTCCACTACTCCGGCCGATAAAAGGCTCTGGGTATTGTTTAACCACTCATAGGATATGTTGTCTGCTTTTTGATACGTAGGCTTCAAAACCGCTGCTCCCAACTAAATTCCATTATGTTAATTTCGCTCTTCGGGACATTTAAAATTATTATTAGGGACCATACGCCGTACGACATGGGGAAGCGTTACACTCCATGTCCACCGCCGTATGCATGCCATCTTCGGGATAGTCAAAATTGTGTACTGTTGATTTTATGAATATTGAGTTCTGCTCAACCCGGGGCTATAGGGCGTGAGCGGTAGCTAGCATATTTCACTACCGTTCATGAACAGTCTCAATCAAACCGAGACTGCAATATTTCGTATGTGTCGTGCTCGGCCGTTTCCAAAGGTCCATTACTATACTCTTTTTTAAACCATTACATAGTTTTTTATCATATAAACATACAATTTACAAATATAATTTGACCATTTTAACAATAACAAGATTAGTACATGTTCATTAATTTATGAATTAATATGAAAAAATATCAGGAGTTATTTATAAAGTAATCTTGGGTTTCCCTAGGTAAGTATATATCATTCATATAATCGTCGGGAAGTACATGCACATTTATGTCAATCTCATCATTTTCAACAAAGTCTTGCAAATTTACAATCGGCTAGTCATGTCCCCCAATAATAAAACAGAACAAACAATTTTAACTAGATGGTCATACAACACCAATTCATTTTACATAGGCCTACCTTATAGCTCTAAGCTCTGTACTGAGTTCCCTAATATAGGAAGCTATATTTTTTATTACTTGTTTTGAAAGACCTATCTTAGTTTTATCAAAAAAACATACATTAGCCATACGTTGAGTATGTTTGGAAAAAGCTGTTTGGGTCTGATGGTGCTGACCCACCTACTTGCATGTAGAAACATGAGGAAAATGTAAAATATACTTCTTTCTTTTTTGATTTGCATAATCAAAAAAGAAAGAAGTATATTTTACATTATGAATACATTGCACAAATGTATGATTTAACCTTTATAAGTACTCTTCAAAAGTTGAATTTTAATTTATTAGCAAGATTTTTTGGTTTGTTTACCTTGTCAACCAATCAAAATTACGAGATTCTGTGTAATAGCTCCGAATTTACCCTGTGGAACTTTTTCCCTGCCCACTGATTGGTTGGTAATTGGTGTAGTCTGATCAGATCATTTAAAATACGATCGTATAGTGAATATTCAGCAATATATTCGCGACTGCTGCCTTGAGGAACTACATAACATAGACACAGGTAAAGGTCTATATTAGAATGAAATAATTCTTTAGAAAATGTTAACCACATGACATCATCACTATCTGTCTTAAACAGGTTTATGAAAGGCACATGGTAAGTTATATTTTATATAACAGCAAATACCACCAGTCTCTCTTTGTATTTGGTCTTTTATCAGTTCTATGAAGGGAATACAGTTTGAATCCGTTATAAGAATTCTTTCGACCACGTCTCGGTCAAGAATATAAAATCATTTTCACACAAGAGGTCAATGACCTTGAAGCTCTACTGATTGATTTAGATTTTAGAAAGAAGTCGCTACAAACTTGTTTTTTGAAAAATTATTTTTAGCCGTGGCGGCCATCTTGAATTTTCGGCCGAACTGAAATTTTGCTAGGATCAATAAGACATCAAGAGCAACATTCCTGTGAAGTTTCATGAAAATCCGTCAAGTTGTTTCAGAGGAGTAGTCGCTACAAGTTTTCATTATATAACTCTATGTAATCAAAGATGGCTGCTGACAGCCATGTTTAACATCGAATCAAAATGATTTTTGACAAGAACCAACATCAAGTCATGCTGATCATTTTAGAAAAAGTCCATTATCAATATCACTTATAGTTTTCAAGGAGTAGTCGCTACAAACTTGTATTTTGAAAATCTATTTTTAGCCATGGCGGCCATCTTGAATTTCCTGCTAACCTGAAATTTAGCTAGGATCAATGAGACATCAAGAGCAACATTCGTGTGAAGTTTCATGAAAATCCGTCAAGTAGTTTCAGAGGAGTAGTCGCTACACATTTTCATTATATAACTCTATGTAAACAAAGTTGGCCACTGGCAGCCATGTTTAACGTCGAATCAAAATAATGTTCGACTCGGATAACCATCATTTCATGCTGATCATTTTAGAAAAAGTCCCATATCAATATCACTTATAGTTTTCAAGAAGTAGTCGCTACAATTTTTTTTTAAATCTATGTTTAGCTGTGGCGGCCATCTTGAATTTCTGGCCGATCTGAAATTTTGCTAGGATCAATTAGACATTAAGAGCAACATTCCTGTAAAGTTTCATGAAAATCCGCCAAGTAGTTGAAGAGTAGTATTCGCTACAAGTTTTTACTATATAACTCTATGTAAACAAAGATGGCCGCTGGCAGCCATGTTTAACGTCGAATCAAAATAATTTTTGACAAGGACCAACATCATGTCATGCTGATCATTTTAGAAAAAGTCCCATATCAATATCACTTATAGTTTTCAAGAAGTAGTCGCTACAAACTTGTATTTTTAAAAACCTATTTTTAGATTTGGCGGCCATCTTGGATTTCACATCAACATGACTTTTTGCTTGGATCAACTAGACTTCATGGGCAACATTTCTGTAAAGTTTCATGAAAACCCATTCAGTAGTTTCAGAGGAGTAGTCGCTACAAAAAAAGTTTACGGACAGACAGACGGACAGACGGACGGACGACGGACACCGCACCACGGCATAAGCTCTGCTGATATCTGATCAGTAGAGCTAAAAATAAATCCTTCATTTCATTTGATTCAAGTTTATTTACATTTTTAGTGATCAAACCCTGTAATTTCAATAATACAAAGTTCAATGACCGTCTCTCCCCACTGTCCTATTGATGGACATTACTTGCACGAGACATATTTGCTTGAAATGTATCGTCCGCTCGCGGTGTACTTTCTGAGGCATTTTGATTGGTCGTCGGTGTTGGCAACGGAGGGAAGTCCTGATCGTTTGGCCCAGAAGCACGTGTCTGCGTTAAAAAGCGAGCCAGAATGTCAGATGTGTTTTACAAGTGCGAACGGCGAATGAAGGAACACTTGTTTGTCTTGCAAATACAGAAACTAAACCAAGAGTGATCAAATTGTTGGGTGAACGATTAGATATCTTCACAGGAAAATAAATACTATGATACGGACACGGATAATGACGTCTTGTTATTTTAAATATGAACAGGTAAATTCAATAAAGATTAAAATCAAAACTGTAGTCAGTTTAAAACATTCCACTGGTGAAACTCTATCCTTTAACTTGAAATGACAAAGCTATGTTGACTTGTAAGTGAGGAAATGTCGATTCTTACGGATGGCGGGAGGTGTACTGTACTGGTTCTACTTAGAAAACTGGGTGGTCTGCCTCCACCACAAACAATCGACCGTCATATATAACCTTACATTGTTGAAAATGACGTAAAACACCATACATACAAACAAACAAACACATCAAAATACGAATAAGGAAGTCGACATTGTTTATCATACTGTTGCATTGACCTCCGGAAGTTTGCACGCCCAATTAGCAAACTTATCTTTACAATCTTACCCATAGTACATCGTGTATGTACTGTATGTTATCAACTGTCAAACAGGTGGAATCTAAACAATTTATGAACATGGTGATTCAGTCAAAACAACATTAGCATTGTTTGTCAACGAATCTACCGGGGTTGTAAATGGAAGACTGATTACATACCACGCACAATCTAAAAACTGCAACGTTTCACGTTTAGCTATAACCAGAAAGCAAAACAAACGGAAATAAACAGTTTGGGATATCATCAATCCCAAATTAAATGTCGGTACCAGTGTGTGTAAATACATTTTGATTATCCATGCAATTTCATTTTAGGCTGTGATACTTTTTCAAAGGGTGCTTGGTCTTGAAAAATGATCAACATTCCCAAAAAAGTACCAGCACATTCATCACAAACATTACTGTTGAAGCATTCAATTACAAAATGACAAAGGAGCTATACATGCAAAATATATAAAACATCGAGTTCACGGTCAAAACCGGATACTCTGGACAAATTACTCAAGTAGACCGTTGTACGTGTACAGCTGAATGTAAAACAGCAAAAACAGAATGTATGGCCTCCATTGTTTATTAAAGTGTACAACTGTTAAAGGTTCAATACGTTTAAATTATCCGCTTATATAGAGAGGTAATGTAGAAATCTTACAGTAGACTCTTTTTTAATTTTAACAAAAGTGGTGTATCGATTATAAGGCGGGAAGTGGGTGGGTGTAATTTAACATAACTGTATGGGGAAAATGTGTACATTTTGTGCATTAAGATCTCATAGAATTATATAACTTGAAGAAATATGTATATATTACATATATTATTTTATTTTAGCCACAGTTTGTGTTTCCAAATTAAGCTTTCCGCTGACGGAATATGGTGCTAAAACTTTGCAGTCTTGAGTTTTGCGCTGGTTTTACGCATTCATTCAATGGTCCATATATTATTTTTGACACACTACTTTTCTTTTCTCGACTTGCTTTCCCTTTTATTCAGTGGCTTTTGGGATTCCAAAACAGTTTAAGTTATTATTTTGGCAATGTTGTCCGTATAATCCCATTAATTTGCATAGGGTCACCAAACTTATACATTATATTATTATTCCAGGTAATACCACATAATGTTAAACATCAACAGTACACACCGTCTAAAAAGCGAAAGCAATTCAATTAGTATGAGACGACCTTCCGAAGCTATGGTTTTCCGCTGTACCATAGACGACTTAAATTGATAAACTGGCTGGTCGTGTCGTTATGGGAAAATCTGGACAAAAGTATTTCTTACCAGAGCCAAGGAGGAGGTCATTGTAGAATACGCGAAATTGATGGTAGAAACAGTTGAATTGTTCATCCAGTTTGAAGAAGAGAATTAAGAAATGAAGTCAAAATCAAACATAAGGACGGAGGAAACAATCCATTAGAAAACAACTTGGTTACATGTTATTAAGTGAAGTGACACTCTAATTGTAGTCTCCTATTACAGAAAAAACACAAGAGCAGAACGTGTTCTGTGCAGAACATGTTCTGTGAAGTTGTGTTGTTGTGTGGGTTCTATATGTTCATATATATACCCGATGATATCGTTTGTGTCATAGACAGAATTATGTTGATAAAACCATGTATACTAGTATTTAAGTATAAAATCCCATGCATACCTTATTTACTGTTGGGAATGCAAAGGAACGGCAACGAATACAGATCAAATGATGGTTATTTTCTTGGAATATCATATTCGACGCCCTTCTGGAAAATACCACACGTGGTATAAACGCTTTTCTTAATGCGAAGATAATAGTCTGGTTTGCTACATTGCTTGACGTCACTTGCTGTTTTTCACAAGTTAAACATAAGAAATGAACATGTAATAACTTGAAAATACTATTTTTTTTACATTTCTCAAAGTCTCGCCAAAATTGCTTCCAACTTGTCGTTTTCCCCAGGTCTTGGGTCTGAAGATCATACCTTAGCTAAGAAATCAGAATCAGGCCGGGTGACCGAGACAAATCAGAGTAGCGTAGAGTAGAGAAGAAATCAGAAACAGACCGGATGACCGAGGCTAGTGTAATAGAAACCATTCCGTTTTAAAGTTTATTTAATTAAAACATTACGTTAACTCGATTTGTTGTAACTAGTTTTAGATTTTAAATCGACATCTTTATATAACATAATCGACAAACTGTACATAGCTTGAAATAAATATCTCCTCTATATCAGATAAATATCTCAGTATATCAGATAATACTAATTACGTCGAGTACCTTTATATACGCTTCCGTATTTTTCGCTATTCAAAACTTATTTGTTGAATAACGAATCTCGAGTTTTTTGTTTTCCAATTGTTTTTCGTTGAATAATGAATCTCGATTTTCTTTTTGTTCGATATTTAAGACTTATTTGTTGAATAACGAATTTCGATTTTTTTTGTTTTTTGATATTCAACATTGTTTTGTTGAATAACGAATCTCGATTTTTTTTTTCGATATTCAGAACTTATTTGTTGAATAACGAATCTCGAGTTTTTTGTTTTTCGATTTTCAAAATCTTTTGTTGAATAACCAATCTCGAGGTTTTTATTTTTCGATATTCAACATTGTTTTGTTGAATAACGAATCTCGAATTTTTTGTTTTTCGATATTCAAAATTGTTTTGTTGAATAACGAATCTCGAGGTGTTTTTTTCCGATTTTCAAAACTTATTTGTTGAATAACGAATCTCGAGTTTTTTGTTTTTCAATATTCAAAACCGATTTGTTGAATAACGAATTTCAACTTTTTTTTTGTTTTTCGATATTCAAAACTTTATTTGGTGAATAATGAATCTCGGGTTTTTTGTTTTTCGATATTCAAATCTTATTTGTTGAATAACGAATCTCGAGTTTTTTGTTTTTTGATAATCAAAACTGATGTGTTGAATAACTAATCTCGAGTTTTTTGTTTTTCGATATTCATGTTTTTTTGTTGAATAACGAATCTCGAGTTTTTCGATATTCAAAGGATGAAAAAGTCATATAAAGTTGGCAATTCTCGACTTATAAACTCATGAAAATGGATTTAAAAACTGTTTTAGGACTGGTAATGTTTTGTTATTTGGTTATTAAAACGCTCAAAACTCACACAAATAGAAGCTACAATGTAACATGTTTTAGGGGCTGAATCGTTGTTTTTTTAAGTTTATATTGTTAGCAAAATTCTGAAAACGCTCTAAACGCATAAAAATAGAAATAAAACAATGATAGGGGCTGGTTCATTTTCTGAAAAGTCTCACGCATACAATAGGAGAAAACATCTTTTACGAGCTTGCCCTTTTTTCAAAAATACATAAATACTTGTTTAGTAAAAGTCTGTAAAGGCCCTAAACGCATACACATAGGAGAAACATACTGTAAGGGGTAGCCCTTTTTTGTAAGTTAAATTCTTAAAATGTTCCAACACGCATAAAAATAGAAGAAACAACTTTTTATGTGCTCGTATACAATCCAGGGTAAACGGAAAAGAGGTACCATTAGGAGAAACTAGTTTGAGGGTCAGGCAAAATCTAATAGATTAGAGGGAATAAACTTTGCTTTCAAGAAGGATAAAAATATCGGACAGGGAAAGCAGCATTCAAGGACGACAGTCAACCACAAAACACAAAAAAAAACACGCAAACAGACAAACGAAAAGGCAAAAGTAATAAAAAATGCAAACGACATCACAAACACAAAAGGGTTGACAAACTTCTTTCCAAATCAACAACCGATACGATACGTACTTTGAATCAAATGTACCATATAATAAACCATCTGTAGGTGGTACCTTTCTGGGCTTGACCCGAGATTTTCCAAATATAACATTCGTCGGAAATGAATTCAATGGAGTGCACTAGCTATGACCATAAACCAAATCAAACAAAGGCGAAAGATCTGCAAGATGTTTTAGTTCTTTGGCATTTTCAGACATTACTTCAAAGGCATTTTTCTTTCCTATTCCATGTAATTATTAGCAAGTGTTACACACTGTAATGCAATAAACTGAGATTCCTTGAAGTTGAAAGTCGCACCAACAGCTAAAGTAATTCTAGCTTCAGTTGGTGAAGGAAGAACTTAGGTGCCCGTGTAGGCATTTACGGGCGGGCCCCTGGGTCCGCAAGCCAGCTGGAAAGCTTCCTTACATAAAGATAACTGATCCATGAGGGTCAAGTGATTTCAAGTCAGAAAGTAGAACCTCTCGCCCATGGATTTATTGAACACCAAATAAACTGGCATGAATCTTATGTAATCAGAATGTATGCCTTTCCTATCAGATTTAAAGTATACCATTTCAATGCTGAGTTTGCTAAAATGATAAACAAGTAGAACAAAGACATCTATGTCCGGGCTGACAACAGCTGCTTTCCTAACTCCAGAGGATTATGGATGTGCAGGATGAAAACGAATCCACTCTACTGTAAGCTGTTCATGAGAGAGTGCATCGCCAAATGACACATAATAATTGGATACCCTTCGAGCCCTCTCTTTCATTCCAGGTTAAAATAACTAGACCATCTCTGAGCAATTCATGACAGTTCTCAGTCGTCAGATAGTTGTTCGTACACGTTTATTATTTCACCTTTACGCTTCTTGTTGGTCAGAACCCTCTTCCAGTCTGCAGTGGCCATATTGTACTGAATAGCGACTGGTGCAGATGTAAACAATATTTTTCACCACGTTTTTGACGAGTTCGCGATTTCAGACTGTTTGATAATAATATCTATGTCACAAATAACATGCCTATTGGAAAGTCCCATATTGGAATGGAGAACGTAGGACCAAATCCCAGTCATCTGTAGATAAGTTTGTTTTTACATCTGGTGATGGTCGAATCATTTGTATTCTTCTTCTTCAGCTAAAACAAGGACGAACTATTTTTAGAATTTAAGTAGTACTAGATAAAACTGACGAATGCATATAAAACAGGAAACCTCGATCGCCACTACGTATACAATACAACTATTTAAAATGATAGGAAGCTAGTAGGATAGAAAAGGAGCTGACTGAGCTTGGCCCTGAAATGAGATATAGGGTCCTATAGAAACCACAGCGTCCGAACGCAATGGCATCGTAGGTCCGCACTGTACCGCAAACAAGGACTTGATAATACAATGAAAGAGACAAAAAACAACAGAAAGGGTGGTGAAGACAGGGTTACCGACTTGGAACGGTCAGTAGGCAATAAGGTCTACTGGTTAGCTTGAATCGGTTGTATATGCGCACAATCCTCGCTATTATCCTGACCTCAGCGCCCAAATAGACAAGACAGTGTAAACAAAACTACATCCCATCAAGTCCACATCCAGAGAAACTAACTAAAGAAACACATACAAAATAATAAAAATCTCAGGATGTATCCAGAATCGTACTGAACAACCGTAGTAGTTGCAGCTAAAGAGAAAACCAGTCTAGGGTACGACCAGAAAACCCGAGGGACGAAAGCTCATGCACCCACCTCCCTTAGTTGGGGTTTCAGTAGGTACAATCATAGAGTCCCAAGAGGTAGTCCAGTCATCGCACAAGTGAAAAGTGAAGCGTATTGGCTGACTGTAGAGGGGTCAATCCCTAAACATGCAGTGCGCTGTAAAATCAAAGATGTATATCCTTTTCTGACGAACTTCCTGATTAAATTTGTAAAGCGGTCAGGAAACCCGTCAGACCCCTTTAACTTTCGAAGTTTATAGACCACATCTACATAAAATGAGGGTTGTGACATGCCTAGTCGCAGAAGTGTTTTAAGGTTGGTGTTGTACTTTTCCAGCAGGCCCTCGTTGCGGCGGTAGCATTTAGAGAAATATCTACGTAGTTTATGATAACGAAAACCCTGCTGAAGGAGTTTACTTGTAATAACTTGATTTCGATCATTAAAGTCTATAACATCATTACACGCTCTAGAAATCGAATGAGCTGGGAGAAATACACCCCGTATGAGGTAGCACGAGGTACATCTCCATCCAGGTGTGGATAGTTAACGATGTTAAAATTGAAATCATCTCTTTAATCATAGATTTTAATATGAATACAATCATTTGAAATCGAGAGATGAAGTGTGAGAAATGCTGCTACTGTATCCGAACTGTTGGCTTTATTCAACGTGAGCTCTGGTGCATAAATGTTAGTAACCATATGAGCAAAGAACGGATTATCAATATTGAGTATGTCATCAAGATACCGAGAAGTATTATTAAAGGCATCAATAATTTCACCCTGGCTAGCAGGTGACAAACTCAACATAACATCTCTTTCATAGCAGTACAAAAACAAATCTGCAACAAGTGGCGCACAGTTAGTACCCATAGGAATACCAACAACCTGGCAATAAATGGTTTTACCGTATCTTATAAAGATGTTATCTAGAAGAAAAGATAAGGCTCTACAAACATCAGTACAAGTCCACAAATTACATTAATCAATGGGGGCGTTAGTAAAGAAAGCCCTGACATTATTACGAGCTAGAAAAGTTGTACCTTCTGAAGTCCTCAATGGTCTGGGAGTAGGCAGCAGGTTCCAGTCTTTATCTTTAATGTGATAACCAGGCGAATGATGTAGTGCGGATGCTGGAGGATCCCAGTGGAGGGATTTAACCGTCGCAGTAACACAGCATGATGTGCGATTAGTGTAGTTTCTCTGTATAAAAGCTGCCTTTAAGGGTCTTGTACAGTCACTTAGGTCGTGCTGAATGAAGCCCATTGTCTTGTCAGCCTTGGTGACTGTATTGTGTTACTTCTACGTTAGGTCTTTATCGATATTTACGTCCAGATAGTTGTCACCGTCCACTGCATCAAGAGTGTGCCCGTGTAGGCTGTAATGATGTGCGGCATGTGTCACTTGTTTGCTGTTACTTTGATGACTCTGCACTTCTGGGGTTTAAATTACATCTGTCTCTTCCCATTTCTTCAGGGCTGATTCTGTGAGGTTATTAATAAAATCAATAAAATGTAGTGACATAATTGTATGGCACTCCTGACAAAACATCAGCTCGGGTGGACGTGTTACATTCAAGGAGGACAAGTTGTTTTCTAGCTCTGTTCTGAAAGGACTGTATCCATCAAAACGTTTGACAATCCGTAGAAGATGAACTAAGATCCGTTTGTATGGAACCTTGTCAAAAGCATTATCAACGTCCACGAGTATAATATCTAACTGACCGTAGGATGTTAGGCTATGAGCAATATTCAGTACTGTTGTTGTCTCGCAAGATCATTTGGCTCGAAAACTGTGTTGATCATATGTTAGTATCTTGCAGGCTATAGATGTTTGATAGTTAGAATATGCTCAGCTGTGAGTATTTCGCCAAACGAAAATGTCTGATTCTGCCATATGGTCCTTCAAACCAGGATCCCCATAGATCTCCAAATATGTACTATATGCCACCAAACAAACTCATCTTGAGATGTATTTCTTCTCTTCTAAGGGTATAACAACCTCAAAGTCTAATTTTAATGAAGATAGGGGCGCTCGATGCATAATCACCAAACTTCATAAGTGATGTCCATCTACCAAGTAAACTCAGATGTACAGGATGGTGATAACAGCTGTGTGAATAGTTCACTGTGTGCCGATCTATCATAAGTACTCATCATATAATTTAAACAACTTACTATTATTTTACGTTTTTTAAGATTTCCTATAGTTACCTTCTATTTTCAATTATGTCGAAAAATGCCTGCGCTTGATTAGGGTGACTTGACTTAAATTTTTATTATTGAACATTATTGTTCGTTAGTTGTACGCAATTGCTTAACCACAGACCTAATAACACATTATTTATTAATATGTCTGTGGCTTAACCCATAATTTTAGAACTTCATACTATCGTTTCAACATTAAAAACTGGGTGTAATATTAACAGGTGTATTTAATATAGTAATAAATGTAATATATACAAGAAATGTAGAACTGTATATCAATGATTACTTTTTAATTACCTGGCCATGTGATATTTATCAATTTGATTACTTCATCACATTACTACGGCTACTATCAGATGATCTTTTATTTCATGGGGAGTGATGTATTTGTCTCAAGTTTGGCTAGCTTTAAAACAAATCAAACTTTCGTTAATATAAACACTCAAACCAAGTTTGACATGTGACCAAGGACCAGAGCCAAATTTACCCCAGTGTCACCTTTGAACAAACTTGGTAGAGGACCATAAGCTGAGTGTAAATACAAAATATTAAACTGTTGGCTCTTGTAGTTTCAGAGAAGAATATCTTTTAAGTTTTCCCCTATATACGTCTATGTAAAACATGTAACGCCTGGGGTGAGGCCAAATTTGACCCCATGGTCAACATTCAAACAAACTTGGTAGAGGACCATAAGCTGAGTGTAAATACAAAATATTAAACCTTTGACTCTCGTAGTTTCAGAGAAGACGTTTTTTAAAGTTTTTCCCTATATATAAATTTATGTAAAATTGTGACCCCTCGGGCGGAGCCAAATTTGACCCCAGGGTCACCATTTGAACAAAATTGGTAGAAAATCCATAAGTTTATAATAATAACTTAGTTTCAGAAAAAAAGATTGTTGAGAGGTCTTCCCTATAACTCTATGTAAAACTGATTCAACAAGGGCTCTAAGCTCCCAATTAAAGAAAAAATGAACCCATGAACCGAGGTTTCCTATGAGAAAAAATAATAATTAAAAAATAATTAAAAAACAATAACATAGTATCTTTTTTAGAAAAATTGAACCCAATCAACCAAGGTTTCTTCATGGAAAAAAAAGAAAATAATGCCTCCAGTGAGATTTGAACCCACGAACTCAAAATTTCAAGGGGACATGTATTAATTTAAGGGCAATAAATTTGCCACCTCACATCCCACTATTGGAATACACATTATAATCAAGTTAAATGAAAATCAAACAAGCGGATATAAAGATATGGCTGTTGACGGACAGAATTATGCATTTTTTATCAATTAAAGGGAAATAACTCCGGCGTTACTGTGGCGATTCTGGAAAAAAATAGCCGCGTCTCATCCCACTATCAGGATAAACATTATTACCAAGTGTAATGAAAATCCAACCTGCAGTTATGAAGATATGGCTCAGGACGGACGGACGGACAACGCCAAATTAATATCCCACAGCCATCGGCTCTTTATGGTTATGTTTGCCTGTACATTATTTTTCTTGAAAAAAAAAAAAGAAAGAAAAGACCTCTATTTTCACCTTAATTCTAAAACTGGTACTAAATATTTCAGCTGAATAAAAGTTTACAAAACATGCAACTTTAACCAGTACAGTTACACCTACAACAAGTACAGTTACACCTATAACAAGTACAGTTACACCTACTGAGTAATAGTTTACAACGGTTACACGCATGCATTATGATAGCAACGATATTCAAAATAATTGGACTTTCGGCTGGCTTACCATTTTGTTTTGTATATGTTCACCTAGAATCTAAGATCATTTGTATACAAACACCATCTTGTATGTTTCATTCGGTATCTGTGATCTTTAAAGTAGCTATCCCGCCAACAACAGCCGCATTTTACAACTTATATACACCGTTTCTAAACCTACTGGAGCGTTGAATTAAGGGTTATCAGTTCATTTTACTCATATTCAAATACGGGTATTTTAGGAACCCATACACAATCTGTACTCTTAGTCGGCACATATACATTATTATATGAGCTAAACACCTGGATAGAATGTTGATAAATTATTTGGTAGTGTAATCTTGCCGTTATTTGGCGGGTTAGTTTCTTTAAAGAAGATCAACATACCCAATTAAGAAAACTTACAATAACGAGAGTTTTTTTGTAAAAAGGGTGAATGAACAGAGATGACTTCCGTGTGATCCTTGATGTTTGATCAAAGAGCTATCAAAATTCTTGTTAGTATATTTTGGTGGTTATTCATAGTTTTCATATATTAGTAAGACATAACTAGACATAATCACAGATCTAATAATCTAATTATAGACCGGACAATGAATAAGCGACGTAGCCGATATACGATACTGGACCATTACTTATCCTTCTACTCCTCTCTCGAATATATATGCATTGATTTTAATGAGAATACATCCAACATATTTATAATGGAAAGCAAGTATATAAATTATAAACTCATATAATCTAGTAACATACAAGTTTTAATATTATGTGATGAAAAGCAGTTTAAGTAAAGATTATCGTCATTTTTGCTTTTCTCTTAAAAATAAGCATTACATACTGAACGTTTTCGTTGATCTATTTTATTTATCAAAATGTTTCTGATAATAACCTTAATAGAGGATCTTACATGAGTACTCATTCATTATTGAATTTATTAAACGAGATGGCAAAATGATATAATGTGAGGCTCTTGCCGAGCATTGTATCATGTTTGCTAACGAGTTTAATAAATTCAATAAGGAATGAGAACGAATATTAGATTATATTTACTATAACTTATAACGTCACATTACGTCAGAAAACGTACATTAACGTGAAGACTGCGTACAGCTAAATATAGCCTGGCTTAAGCCCCGCATTTTGTTGTGTATGATTTAGTACAGAAGTGAAAGTTCACAGAGGTCAGCAGTTATAACTTTGAATTAGTTAATATGCATTTTCAGGAAGGATAAACTATAGGTTTTTATAAATTAATGAATTATCGTATGTGTTTTTTAATTCGTCAACACCAATTTACATGACCTACAATGGGTTAACATGATGAATAATTTCGATTGCTTTCACAGGCAGCCGGCTCATACCCTCCCCCCCAAAACCCACCGACCCCACCACTCTACCACCACACCCCACCCCACGACGCTGAGGTCAGGATTAATACATTTCAGTTTGCACTAATAACACCCAATCTTTACCAGGGTCAACATGTTATATTATATAAATATTGCATCCCTGTGATGGTGATATAGGATATTGTCAACCTGAGTAAAATAATGTCACCGAGGCGAAGCAATCCGTGGAGGCCATCTTGAATTTCCGCCTGACATGTATTACTAGACATCAAGAGCAACATTCCTGTGAAGTTTCATGAAAAATAAAAGTAGTTTCAGAGGAGTAGTCGCCACATGATAATTTTTGTCGATATTGAATATTTCGCTTTTTTACTTTGTTTTATTTATAATCAATTAATAATACACATATGATTAGAATCAAACAATAAGGTTAACTTTTCCTTAATTTTCCTTTTATTTATCCGTTGCATCATATAACAAAAACAATATTATTGTCTTTACAATTTTAGTATCGCGCCGCAAATCACGTTAAAAACCGTACCGGGTCCCGCAAATTAAACCATCCAAGACAGGCGCACGTTCCCTGTGTTATTTGATGTTTTCCTGCTGAGCAATAATTTTGATCATTTTCGACGCTTGATTGTAAATACAAACATTAAAAGCGTCGCAAAAATTTAGACAAATCGTTGGACTGAGATACCGGTTTCGCCAAAAAAGCAGCCATGTTAAGAAAGCATAGAGATTAAACAACATAGCAACATACGTATGATTAGCCTAAGCTCATTTAAAACTAATGTAGCAGAGGTTATCATGAATATTCATATATGGGTATATATAAATATTGATCTTAAGATTAAAATCATAGCTCAAAGGTAGATACAAATCAGGTTTAAAATTGTCATTTTGAAAATTATAAAGTATTAAAAATAGTGTGTTCTAAACTAACAGTACCAATTAAATATACTTCCATAGTCAGCAATGGGATCAATGGAGATTGGGCAGTCTCTACCTTCCATACCTGCCACCACTATTAAAGTTGTTTTAGTAAAAATGACAATTATATGGCCTGATAAAAGCACATTGAAATAAACTAAAAACAAAAAAAAACATATTTGAGTTCATCACAAGCTCAAGACAATATAATATACACATCCATGACGCTATGAGGTAGGGCAGTCCCGACACTCATTTAGTCGTGGAATATTTATAAAGTTATTATGTCAGCATAAGATACAAAGTAAAAGAATAAAAAATACCTAGGACATGCATCTACTTAATCTACTTAATACAATTTAAAGCAATACAACAGGAAGTCTGAAGTACAACTTAAAAATGTCTAAACATGTAGCTTGTATATGTGATTAATATTAGAGGCATCACATTTACACTCTTTGACATTCCATAAAGATATCTGATTTTTAAACTGATTGAAATGTGTTGCAATTCTATATTCTTCCGGTACACTGGACGGCAAACCGGAAACTATTCTTTCCATATGATGAAGTCTTAACGTAAGGCACCGGTAGGATATTTGTGTATCTAAAGTTATATGAGCTATCTCTTTTACATATTAAGTCAGTAAGCACTGGGGGGGCCATTTTATTTGCACATTTTACACGTTTCTATTGCCATGTTACGAATTCTCCTGACATGTCATGTCGGTAGTTTAGCTTTGTCTAGAAGCAGTTCATATGAGCTTAAAGAATCATCGTAGACAAACCTTTGAGCTGTTTCTTGAATTTTCTCAATGTTTAATGTATTTCTGTTAGTACAGAAGTGCAATGATAATGGACATAAGTTAAAATTTGACAGAATAAAAGTATGAAATATTGTGAGACGACTTAGCCTGCACAAGGTTTTTCCAATCCTTCATAAAATATTTAATTGTTGACCTGCTTTTTTACAAATATTTTGAAATATGAGTGTTAAAAGATAGTTTAAACTCTATATCTACACCCAGAAGTGTAACATCTTCGTCATATGTAGTATTGTTATTATCAATGTTAAAAACAGGATTTCCGTCTCGAGTCTTCTTCCCTACACCAATAGCCTGGACTTGATCAGGATTTGCTTTCATGCTATTAAAAAGAACCTGTCAATTAGGATTTTGCTTTCACTTTGAAGAACCTCAGTCAGCAGTTCAAAGTCAGGAGTATGAAAAGACAACGTGTTGTCATCAGCATAATTGTATAGGTTGCTTCTTTCAATAAAGTAAAATATATCATTAATAAAAACATTAAATAGTAATGGGCCAAGGATGGAGCCTCGAGGTGATATCTGCCCACTTACTTACAATACTACCTATTTTGAACTGCTGCTTTCGGCTTGACAAATAAGTAGACAAGAGATTTACAGAGTGTTCAGAAAGGCCATAGGCTGACAACTTACATAAACGAATGTTATGTGGAAGGCAGTCGAAGGCCTTAGATTGTTCCAATATATTCATTCGAGTCCAAGGCATTCTTCCAGTCCTCCAACAGTCTTAAAAGGATGGTCTGACACCCGTGGACCTTCCTGAATGCACACACACATTTATCAAATATGGCATTAAAGTATTCATCCAGTTGTGCTGCAATGCAAAAACGTTTTTATATATTTTGGATGGGATTGGCAAGATGCATACTGGCCTGTATTTAGATTTGCTCATAGAGTCTATTTTTTTATTTTAAAAACATGGGTAACCTGGGACTCTTTTAATATATCTGGAAAAGTGCTTGTAGAGACGGTAGAATTAATAAGGTCAGTTATAAAAGGAACAAGAGACATTTTACCAAGTTTCAATAATTTAACCGATATCATATCCACCCCGATGGATTTGTAACGTTAAATTTATTTATTATTTTTGAAACTTATTTTGTTAAAGTTGTTCCCTAATATCTTATTTGTACTAGGACGATCATTTTTGTCAAAAGGGCAAGTCTTTCCCAATATCGTTTGCAACATTAACGAATAAATCGATAAATATTTCAGCAACATCAGCATTAGTAGAGATGATTTTGTTTCTTCATTTAAAATGATGTTAGCTTGTGAATTGCTTGACTTTTTTCACATGAAAGGTTTTATTGTTTGTAACTTGAACGAAAAGCAGTTTAACATCTCGTCAACACTTAAATTAGGCCATATTTGTAAAGCTACCTAAGCGGGAGATGAGATGACGAACGAAGATTCCGATCAAAACATGCTACGGCTAGGACTCGAACTCAAGAGGACACAGGCCTGAAGCTCTAATACACAAGGCGATACCCACCGAGATATACAAGCCGCTATAACGAACGCATAATGAACTTGCATGTTCATTGCCTTATCGGTGTAACCACCGTTCTAAAACACTCCACTTGCATAACGTCTTCATGGCACTTAAAGCATCTTCCACATTTCATTAAAGAAAAAATCCCTTAAGAGAATGTAAAGTTATCGAGCGATGCAACCTTGAATCTCGTTTAACCCCGCCCAGCGAACATTTTTTTCCACTGTCAGTTCCAAGGCAATAGCCCTATTGTCAACCCTTTTATGTTTGTGATGTCATATCTTGCATTTTATACATCTTTCTATTTTTTGTTTGTTTCTCTGCGTGGTTTTATGAATGCTACATCGACTATTTTTATCTGCTTTAATCAGTGGACATACACAACTTTTCAATGCGACACGTTGCTTTCATATTGCCTTTAAAAGCAACTCCTGATTTTGCCCTACCTAGTGTAATACGTACATTCCCTTTATGGGTAATCTAAAACCGGATGACTTCCTGAATCCGTCAACCATGGTAGTTATAATGCATGGCGTGCAGAATTCTCAATAGGACGAACTCTACCGGTACGATCGCACGTGATTACATACAAGATTATATTACTGCCAGAGTATATGTATTTACATGTATTAATACACACTATTAACTTAATAGTTGAAAATGCATTAATTAACCGATATCGTTATATATTATTGTTGATTAAACAGTATCGTCTGAGACAAACATATCAAGAAGTGTTAACTGCTGGCGAACGTTTTATTTAAATTATTTTTCCAGAGAAAGAAGGACATCAATTTAAAGTCTGCTACACGATGGCCGTGTTTATAAAATGAAAGGTATGTATGGTGTAGTTAATACTTTAAACCAAGTATAAAATGATGCGCTAAATGCATAGTTATATTATTTAAATTAAGATTCAACCTACCTATTAAAACGCATATTTATTGCACATGAGTTTCATCTATCTTTATATCAACAAATTATTTGCCAGAAAGCATTTTTTTTATATTATTTTATTCTTTTTTAACAATCTAATTTATGTATTTTTTTTGTAACATTAAAGGCTATTCGCAGTGTTAACATATCTTCATGCTTCTGCTTAAGTAATTATTTTTTTAATTAAAATTTAAAATGCAGTCGATTTACTATAATTAGCATATATAGATATATAGTCAGATTATCAAATTGTAAACATTGTAAAATATGTGTACTTTTGGAAAAAGAAACCCGTATATTTTACAAAACACAATATTACTCCATTTCAGATCATCATTGATTTTTGAAGTGGCATATTAGGCTCTGTGTCAGGTTCGTTCGTCAGATCGGTATTAAACTTAAAGGCCTGTTTTCATTCAGCACCAGGTCTGCCTTAAATTTGATTCTGTGACAGATAAACTTCGGCTCTCATTCTGCTCAAGGCCTGCACGGCTCCCAATCTGCGACGGCACAGCTATGTATTTCAAGACTCGAAGTTCGAGAGTACTTCAGCTATGTAGACTATTGATGTACATATGTTTGTTTTGTACTGTTCTGGGATCAGCTGTTTTGTCGAAGGTCTGGTTCTTGTCACTGGTAGCTAGTTACTCCAAAGTAAGTTACATTTTAACATTACCATTCACTCTTTTTTCTAAGTTTAAAGTCCCTATCCCGCCATCAACAGGCAAAATTTACAACAGATGTACACTGTTTCTAAACCTACTGACGACGAGGTATATATATATATTACATCATTTGAAAATCTCTAAAGACACATAAATCCTTTAACCAGCCAGACCAAACTCCAAAACTGGAGCATAAAATTAAGAGTTACCAACTCATAATTCATTTTACGCATATTCAACCACGAGAACCTGTGAATAAACCTATAGTTTTAATCCGCACTAATACATTATTACATGACCGGAACACCTGGATACAGTTTTGATAACGTGAAACCGGTTATCAAAACTGTACTTTTGCCGTTATCTGGTGGATAAAATTGCAAATTATTTGTCACTAAATAAGCCTTGGTCATAAAATGGCACTCCCAATACTGAAACCGTTTGAAGGTACAAATATATAAATAGGTAAGAAAGAATAATTGTCTTCCGTCTTACAATAAGTAAATATAATTATTTGAAAGATACACAAATGCAACGCTTAACATCATGTCAAACATTTACTATGCTTCCTACAAGTCATCCATCCTTCTAAGAGAGTACAGCTCAACTTGAAGGAGCTCGTTTTTAAGTTGTGTATGTTAGCTAAAATAATATGAACAACAAATAAAAAGGATGTCTACGTTATCTGATGCAAACCATCCTTACACTGGATGTGGCTTTACAACTATTTAGGTTTGAGACATTGTTAATGTACTTTAACGTATTTTAATTGCCTTGTTTATTTAACCAATATAAACAAACGCTATATAAATGTTTATGTTTGAGACATTGTTAAGGTATTTTAATTGCCCTTTTTATTTAATAAAGATAACTGCCCTGTTATTTTATCAATACATATTGAATAACCGTTTGGTTATATTGAACAACCGTTTGGTTATAATGATTAAATAAAGAGGGAAATTAGAATACCTTAGGAATGTCTCAAACCTAAACATTTCTATAGCCAATACCACCTCAATGCATTGTCATGTGGCAGTTTTATTATTATTATATTTGTAAATCATCATTGCCCTCACTACAGTCCACGCGTGGAGTGATTTAAAGACGATAATAGATAAAGATGTCGTTCGACGTTTTTGAACTGTGTAATATATAACATACCTCTTTGCCAACAATATCGTTTATATTACTACCATATCAGCCCTTATTTGTAAATAGTTTTATTTTTATATATTTACATTCATTTTTACTTTCATCAGATTTTGCGCATATTATGACCTATTTATGTGTTGACGTGCCGCAAAACACCATTAATTCATTCATTCATTCATGCATTCATTCCAACAATTTCACTAATTCTCACAGCAGTCAATCAGGGGCGTATCTGTGTCTGAAATGATGTGTAGACACAGTGGATGTTCTAAGTGAGTCCCGGGGAATGCCCCCCACCACCCACCCCCAGCCTCACCTTCCCCATGGAAAATAAGAAGAGAGAATGTGTGTTTGTTTGTTCTTTTGTTTGTAAGATGTTTTACGTCATTTTCAACACATGTCAGGTTATATATGACGGATGATTTGTTTGTGGTGAAAGCAGACCACCCAACTTTCCTGGGTAGAACCAGTACTGTACACCTCCGGACATCCGTAAGAATCAACACTTCCTCACTTACAAGTCGAGGTCCCAATGGAATTTGAACCAGAAGCGGTGAGAGGCGAGAAGGTTTACAACGCAACGTCGTTAACCACTCGGCCAAAGAATGCGATATTGGCGTTCATTTAAAGACAGATGTAAAGACAGATGTGTCGGCACGGACCTTGCCACTGTCAACAATTGTGAAGACATATTTGCTTATAAGTATATATATATAGCGCAGTGTCACGTAAACAAGAACATCTGTGGCATTGATTGCTCGAGACCGATCATACTCGCAATGACGTCAATGGGGTCGGAGAATTGATTTTGGACCTGCTATCCTATTTTACCCTCCCCACTCCGATTTGATAAAAAAGATAATTCGACCTCGAGAATTATTCAGAACTATAGCAGACTATATATATAGATATGATGAGGACATCGTTTGGCCGTATGCCCCTGTCTATATGTAGTATATCACCTCCTTAGTAACAGCAGGGTTGTTATATAATATAAAAACCCTGGTAGTATGTACCTGTTCTCAACATAGAAGAAGAATAAGAAGCAATTTATTTCAAAATCAGTAAGCAATAGGCCTATGTGATCATACAATATATACATATACATTATTAACAGACGTAGCAAGATTTGTGCATACATGTTTTAACAGATGCAAAAATAAACACCGTCATACCATTTACATCTTTTTAGAGAACAAAAACAGAAAACAAAAACAAAACAAAGATACGACACTCATGCATTCCATTTAATATTTCACGGAGAAGGTGACTAAACATATATAAATAAATGTCATGGTTGATGTATTATATATAATCATATCCATGTCATGGTTGGTGTATTATATATAATCATATCCATGTCATGAACATAAAAGCACATACACATACATTGCAAACACAATCAAAAATGCTCTATTTGCATTTTCAAACGTGAAAAACCACCACACACAAATATACATGAACATAATAAAACTAGTACAATTACACATACAACACTGCAATTGAGAAGGGGGAAATGAGACATAGAATCACAATTACATCAGATTAATTCATTAGCGTTTTCCTATCTGACATTAGCATTTTTTTAAATTTAAAGTTTACTGTACTAGCATAATAATAAGCATTGTCAAAATGTATATAGAGTTTCTAAATAAAACGAAATTACAGATGGATTATATCGAACTGCTTTCGGAAGGTGAGAACATGTTAGTCTAAAAACAGCAAAATCATCGGACACCAAACACATGGTTAAAACATTTGACAAACGATTAAAGCAATTTATTACATTTTTATCGGTGAAAGATTGTGATATCTCAGAGAAAGAATATTCATAATCGTTAAATATTAATAACTAATAAGTAAATAAGTAAATAACTAACTGATGGGATCGATTATAGGGAAATCTTTCACTGGATGGTAAGCGTGTTTTGTTGTTTTTTTACACTCACTCGCGTACGCTCGTTCGTAAAAAGAACAGCACGTCTACCATCTCAAGAAGGATTTCAGTATAATCGATCCCAGCAATTAAATATCAATATTCTCCGTTAAGGATTAATACAAGTATGCCTGTCACGTACCACAAAATACAGTACAATGGTTAACATATTACCGTTTGAAATATCTTGCCACATGAAGCTCGTTTAAGATATATATTATGGAAGGATTAAAAACACCAAACACGTATACTTGTTATGCGGTTTTAAAAAATTCTCACCCAGTCATGTTTATTTTTGAACTGTTGTTGTTTTGTGTTAATGTCTTGATTTGTTTTGTTAATAATGGCAGCTATACATGCTTATTCCACTCCCCATTATAATCCTGAAAAAAATCATTGAACTTTTCATGCTTACAGTTTTTTTAATCAAAAAGTTTAATGTAAGTACAATTACATCAAAAGCAAATATTAGCTCAACATAAGCGAACACATTCCTCGTATAGGTAATAAAATAAACTTATGGATTGGCTACATTGTAGCATTGTTACTTTAAACATAATTAAAATATGTCGCCAACCAAAAACACCCATAGAAACAAACACTAATTACAAAGATGAATAAAATGCAAGATATGACATAACACACATAAAAGGGTTGACAATAGGGCCACCGCCTTGGAACGGTCAGTGGCAAAAAGGCCACTGGGGTTTTAACCAGGTTCTAAGGTGCATGCAATAAATCTCTTTTCTTTTTTTGAGATTCTGCTAGGAAACCCCTTTATTTCCCCGTCATAGGTATCTGAGGGTTAGTGAGCCATACCCCTGTCGCATCATACAATAAACAGTAACATATAAACAGTAAATAACAATCAGGGTTATATAATCAGATTTGTCAGTCTTCCATTCAGAGTATTAAGTTAATCATTAATATGTCCTCGAACTTGAGACCGTTTAAATAAATACATTTAATTATGAGAATTCAATTTAATTCTTTTCGATTTTTTCTTTTTTAAATTTATATGCCTACATGTAATCAACCATAAACGATCGTATCGATATAAGATATAAATTTCGTTATACGTTTAAGTTTTAATATATAGTTGTAGCATGGTCGCTGACATTTCCTTTGATGAATGCAGAGCATTAAATCGTTTAATGGGTAGCTAAAGGGGCGTGGCTATACCGTACTACAACTACCAGATATTGGAATTTAGAGTACGTTCACTGTGACGTCACAGTGTTACTAAGTACACCGTGCTACAAAAAAGAATCGCAGTCGTATACAATAATCAATACCTTGAACAACCGCTTCAACTGCTTAACCGGAACATTAGGAAAGGGTTCTGAAAACAAAATTTATGATACCCTACCGTCAATTTGTTTTATTTCACGAGCTTAAACTTTCATCGAAAATAGATATTGTGTCTGAATAACAATCGTCATATCCGTTTTTAAGAGTTTATTATATCGTCTTTCTATCTGTTTTCGACCACCATGTGATTTCGACCGACGGCGGAAATTACGTCTGCGCACGTTTATTATGCATTTTTTATGATCGTCTGCTAAATGAATAGTTCTTTAGAAACAAATATAGAAAACACTTGCAAAGACTGTTTTTTTAAGGCTACGGATAGTTTTCCTATGGATAGTTGATCTCTTTACCAGTGTTTTCGCCATTAAATGCATCCCATTTTAACGCAAACTTAAACAAAATAAAATATTTTATGATGTAGTGATGTTTTAATCGTTTGCATTGCATTAGATATCAACAAGTTTTATTTATTCTTAAAATGAGAAGTAGTAAATGGGTAATATCAAGGGCGGTGTACCTGAATAAAACAAGCAGCAATATCGGTGCTTGTGTTGGTATCCGGTCAAATCGTACTTAAGTTTTAATCGTACTTAAGTCAAATCACTATTATTTTGGTCAAATCGTACTCATTGACATTTTGAAATAAGTCGAATCGTACTCATTATTTTATTTCATTAGAAATAATCTAATTTCAGTTGAATATCGATTATATTTTATCTATTATTATAATAAAAGAAGTTTCAAGTAATGTTGTAATGCATTTTAAATAACAAAAAGACATTAAAATATGGTCCAGGTTTTCTTAAATGAGTACGATTTGACTTGAGTAGGCCTACGATTTGACTTAAGTACGGATTTCACCACAAATACAAACTTAGATTGTTGTGATATTTATATGATTTTACATATTGTATGAATTTATACATAATTTTGTCAACACCCGATATGTATAACCAGTGACCAAGTTGATTCGATATAAGATACAATCTCTCCCAGAGGCCATTACATTGACCTCTGTCAACGTCTAAGAAAATAGTCTGCGATCACATGATAATTTGCCACATGACCATAGCTAAATATAAAAATGGCGAACAAAACTTCAACACCGTGACACCACCAACTATCGGCTGCTGATTGACATGTAAACAATCGAAAGAAACACGACTTATTATCTACATTTTGATATATACTTTAGGTTACTTATTGATTTACGGTAGATTGATAAGAGCTATGGGATATTGGAAATCGCTGGTAAACAAAAAGCTGTACTGTTACCCTATGGGAACGATTTGGTGGTGCCTAATTTAATGTTTTGAGGCGGAGTGATATGCCAAAGTACAAACCTTTATTCTACCGCAATATAATTCTGAGCATAATTTTCAGTATATTTAAAACATTCAAGCCGAAAAATTGTTTTCTTTTGTATAAGAATTTCATATAAAGTTAATTCAGAAAAATATTAGTGTCATCAAGAAATTTTGCATTTCCACTGTTTTTCATCGTTTGCCAAGATTCTTGGGATTTGGTGAGACGTCGACAGAGATGTATGGTGTCAGACAAGTCAGGTAGTACTTCCGGATCGTAGGGTGCTGAAATAGTTCCTTGAAAGAATCCAAATTTTCTTGTTTCCATGTGCTTTTCCCAAGATTAGTTTATATTTCATTGTTAAATCTAACCTGAGGTTAAAGTAGTATGTCTGTTGTCATGAATATATAGTAAGTATTTTACTGTGTTTTTCAGGATTATTTCTTTGGAGAGTTTGAGCGTAGAGGTTAGGTAGAGATGTGGTTTTGACAGATGTTTATTTCAAAATACGCATAGTGTGAATGAATGACGCGAAATGTTGAAAAACTGAATAGGTGTTTTATTCCAGATATGGGACCGTTTGCTAGCCAGATGTGTTTAATAAGCAGAATAAAAGTGTATTTAAACGAACGAATCTTGTGGAACTTGTGACTAGTGTTACTATCTCAATGCTTTCACTTAATGTAACACATGTATATGTTTAAAATGTCATTTTATAAAGTTATAAAAAGAAGTTGCAGTATGCTGTTTTTGTTTAAAATGTCTTAATAAAGGAAATGAATGTTTGTTCGCAAATAATAAGCAAGTAAGTATAACTACATTGTTTATTACAGTGACATGTGTACAAGTATCAACATAATATTCAATATCTCATTCCTTGGTTTCTTGGTATTGCATTAGTTCCGTGATCTGAATTAATTAATGGATTTGTTATCTTAGACCATTTATATATTAATATGCTAGAAGTAATGTCGTAACTCTTCGTGACGAGACATATGTTTGCTTTAGTTAACTAATTTGCATATCTTTATAGTCACTGCCAATAGTTGAAGATAACCTCTACATGACTACACACATGATTCAATACATGAGTCATATGATAGAAATACGTACAAGGTTGTTTACTTTTTTGCACAATACTTCATCTAGGTTATATCATAGCTCCATATCTGGCCGATATGACGACATACCAGAGACGATCCATACCCTAAAGTTGGCATTTAGTAATGACAATCGGTTAATAATTTAGTTGTTTGCTTGTTTGAATGGTGAGGATGTAACCACTGAGTACTGAATACTCCTTAATTTGAGGTCTGAGTACTGAATACTCCTTATTTTAGAGACCGAGTACTGAATACTACTTAGCACAAATGACATCATAGTTCTTATTCTAGTCATTTTACACAACATCATCATTTTCTGCTATCATTCCTATACAAGATTAAATATCTAAAAAAAATATAAAGGATCCAACAGGCTTATATCATTATTACTAACAAAATGAGGAATTACAAAACACACTATTACAAACAACAGTTTAATATAACAATACACAATAAAATATACCAGATATAACCAACTTACATTTTGCACTCAACATTGACTAATTAATCAACAATCAACAATGAAGTTTGATTTTAATATAATTTGTTTCTACGTTCTGCATCATATATATAAACTAGTAAACACTAGTAAACGTTTTTGATAAAAGTCAAATCGTTATCATTATGTTGGTTAAATCGTATTCATAAATAGCATGAGAGTGATTTGACCTGCCATGAGTACGATTTGACCGAAAAGTGAGAGTGAATTGACCAAAACAGTACGATTTGACCTGAGTACGATTTGACTTAAGTAAGATTTGACTAGGAAGCTTTGTGTTAAAAACATCTGATAATTGTTATGTTAGTACATTTCCTACGTGACATATGACCTAAATTCTTGACAAGCAGACGGACATGTTTTGAAAACTGAAAACAGCAGAAGATAATAATTTTAAAGCTCCACAGTATTGAAAAAAAATCGATTTTAGGGTGATGAGGGTAGACATTTACTCATATTTTTCTTCATAGAAAATAAGTACGGCTTTGTTTCTTCTTGTTAAATTAAAACAATAGTTGATATTTTTGCATTTTTTTTCTATGTTGTCAGCTGGTGTGAAGTAAGGTCAACAAATTTGCATAAAATCCAGTATGAAAATACTGCATCTCGAGATAAAAGCTATAGCAAATAAGGTGAACGGAAACACATGCCGTTCACTGGAAAAGTTTAGGTCATCCATTTACAAATGTTATCGGATGGAAAATGAACACAATTTAATCAAAGCCTCCGTAGTTTCTGTTAAAGTTTGAAAACTTTAGATTAGCTAACATCGTATTATGTCAAATATATAATGTTTTACTGATATATGTAGCCAACTGTCGTTAAGTGGTCGTAAACTAAGAGGTCGGGGATACTGTAAAGAAAAATATGTTTTTTGTATAGAAGTGTGAATTGCAAACGTGTTTTAAGTTGAAAATCTTAACCATGTAGAAAACATTTCTGTCTAAAACAACTGGTAAACACTGTTTGCACTTTACAAAAAAAAGGAAGGTGGAGGAGGATCATCCCCAATCTCACATCACACTCTCCAATAGATTTCTCTAAAATGGGGAGAGGGGTAGATGCAGTAGATGGCGTGTAAAGACAATATCCAGGTGTTGATCTTGGTTGACTTAGAGGGCATGCCCACTAGAAAATATTTCTTCTGGGGCATTTTAGATTATGCTATTCGTAAACAACTATGACGAACAAAGACCTGGTACGTGCTCCCTAAAATCGGACAAACATGTTAAATATATGATTGCCTGATTTGGGGTTGGGGTGCGTGGTGTGGTGAGCGGAGCACCGGGTTCACTCTTGTTATCTGGGCGTAACTAAATTCAAACTGTAAAGTATGAATTAAATCTTGTTTAACGCCGCATCAACACGTTATAGGTTATTTGGAGGCGCCCAGTAGAGAGGGGAATGATTAAAATATAAATGAATCCGGGAACCTGCCCCACCCTTACTGTGGTTCTCTTACATGCTGAGGATCGCCCGATTTACGTCCCCATAGGACGGACGAGGCAGATTGGACCCGAGTCCGCCGGATTTCAATTCCACCATGCCAACCCACTTGCAACGTATATAGCAGTATTTAAAATACTTTCAGTCAAACGTTTTTATGAACATTGAGTGCAGGCAATCGCTTGCGTTCGCACTCAGCTTGTGTGTATCTGGATGATAGAGACTTTTATTAAATATCGATCACCGAATTGGTGGTCCGTTTTTTCTCCCCGTCATAGGTGCAAGAGGGTCGTGGAGGACCATCCCTCTATGCACCTTGCAAAATATTATGCATACTATTATAGGCAATATAACAGTGAAAAAGATTTAGATGTAATTTGTAGAAAAGTTTTTAAATGGGGATTTTTTCTTTTTATCTATTCTTGAGGGCATGAGCGGGCGATTTGTGTTTGAGAATTTTAATAACGAAATTATTATAATTGATAAAATATCAATTGATAGTTGTACACCATATCTTAAGTATAATTACCTTTCATTGTTAGTTCTGTTATTTTAGTTTAAAGACTTAATGTGTTCTTTTTTATCTTTCGTAAAAGGAGATACATAGTAGGACATTGTCTTGTTTATTATAGAAGTTAAGAACATCTGTTGCCATCTTTTGTCTGTAATGAGGTTTTTTTCGTCGGATTTAAAATGAGGAAAGGGTAGCAAGGCCTGAACAAGCCTCATGAAATGAAATATAAGACTATGTTTATGTATGGTTCAATGCATATTGCATAAGATATGTACATATTTTACTTGTATTACAATTGTATGCTTAACCTTCACGATGCAGATTATTAAGGGACAGTGACAAGCATCAACATATCAAATAAAGCAATCGAATAATGACTAGTTTTGAAACTGCAAATGCTTGTCATACGCCTTGCCAACCGTTATCGGATACTGTTGGGATATTGAAGTTTTTATTATCGACTATTCTGAGATCCAGCTATGCCTATGCTTCAATTTGTCTTTTCAGTTCGTTTTCTGAAATAAAGAATGTATTTCTTCATTCCATGTACTCGAAAGGGTTGTGGGGTTTGCGTTTGAAAACGAACTAAATAATGTTGGTTTTTATTTTCATGGTTCCCTAGCAGAGGAAGATTTCGAACATGATCAATGGTTTGCGTTGTAAACAGCTTGCGGAAAGAAACACACGCAGTTATGGTATTATTATAAAACGATGTTACATTAAACTGATTCAATATGCCGACAGTTGATGAGCACCTACATAGAAAATAGTTTTGTGCAAATTTAAAAGTTTTTAGAATTAACATTTTTAATATTTTGTACTATTGACATTTTAAATATTGAGTTCTGCTCAAAACGGGGCTAGAGGGCGTGAACGATAGCAAGAATGTTTCACAACCGTTAATGAACAATCAGAGTCAAACAGAGACTGCAATTGTATACTGATCGTGTTTAGCGAATTCCATTTTTTTCCTTTCATGTTGTTTTTAAACAAGTTTAATAAAGACTGTATGAAAGTGATTATGAATAAGGCTCTTACAAAGTTTGTAAATGCCATCACCATAGAAGATCGAGGTTATGATAGTAACTTTCTGCAAATGGTTACTACTTATTTCTCCATCTTAAATAGAGAGATATAAATCAAGAAAAGAAGCGAAAGTATCAGCTTAGTTGAGTTGAAGTTCTTTAGAATAGATGATAATAACCATAGTAGAAAAGAAAGAAATGTCAATGTTCAATATGTCATCCAAATACTGAAGGTGTCATTAAAGGCTTCCCTTACATTTGCCTGAGTATCTGGTGAATGACTTAACATGAAATCTCTTTCATAGCAAAATAAAAACAAATCTGCGACAATAAGTCTGCAGTTCGTACCCATAGGAATACCAACAAATTGTCTGTAAACGGTATTCCATACCTGAGGAAAATATTATATAATGGGGGAAATAAGTGCTTCACAAACTTCTTGGCAAATCCACATAGTTTAGTGTCTAAACTGCTGTTAGTAAAAAAGACGCTTTAGTACTGTTATAGGCCAAAAATGTATTTTTACAGATATCTCCAAACTTTGTACTTGTTGTTGTACTGCCGTTAAAGATCACGTTAAACAATCGTGTGCTAAAGCTTATGACAACTCTGGAATTAATTTAATATGGTCATTTAAAACTTCAGGAGAAATTCTTGATAACATTAACAATAAACTTCAGGTTTCATTTCATTTATACGTACTTATGACGTTTCAACACTATAGGCAACCTCACCACAGCCCCTCATCAAAGACAAACGTATTGCTCTCATTAAAACAATAATGCTAGAGAAATGATGTAAGCACTAGAATTGGAAATACGAGTATAGCGGGCTTTATTTGTGTAACTCCATAAAAATAAGTCGCTGAAATTAACTAAGTTATTCGATTTAAATAAAGATATAAGTTGCCTATTTAAAATACACGAGTGCGTAACTAAACATACAAACATCTTAATTACATTTTACAAATTACCTCTCAGACTCAGCAAACCCGAGTTGGCTACTTTTCTCTCTTGTATGCTTTAAACAAAGGTTGGTGGATTGTTTTATTCAAAAATGGAACACTGATCTACAAGAAAATAGAGTATTATCAAGTTTGTATAGACATGTTAAAGATAATTTTGGATATGAAAACTATCTGAATATTTTATGTACAAAAAGATTACGAAGTGTTTTTACTAAATTACGTTTATCTTCACATAGCTTAAGAACTGAAAGAGTTTGTCAAATATGTAATTCAACTATAATTGAAGAAGAATTTCACTTTGTTTTAATTTGTACAGCTTATAATGATATTAGAAAGAAATATATCAGAAAATATTACATACAAAGGCCAAATATGTTTAAATTTATAACACTTCTACAATCTTCAAAGAAGAAAGAACTTTTTAATTTAAGTAAATATTTGTCAGAGGCGTTTACTGTCAGATGTTCTATTCCAAATATTATTTCTTAAAATATATTCAAGTACATCCTCACATAAATTGTTATTTTATATATAATTCCTTTTGTTTTTTGATATCCTTGGATTATTGATTAAAATGTGTGATTTATATGAGCTATGATTAATTAAGGAGTATTGAAAATTGAACTATAAGTGAGTGTGTAGAAGTATGTGTAACCTGTCATGTGATTATAATTATGTATTACAAATTATGTATGTAATTATGAGAAACTGTAAAAGTTTACGTCAATAAAGTATCTATCTATCTATCTATCTATCTATCTATCTATCTATCTATCTATCTATCTATCTATCTATCTATCTATCTATCTATCTATCTATCTATGAATTCGGTTGCTTCCGATGGATCCTTTTTTAGTATGTATGGACGTTAAGTGCTGTTTGGCGTCTGTAAAAAGACGCACATACTTCGAATGAATAGTATTACTTACTGGTCCTTTGGGGTCCTCTACCCCACTCATTTTGGCTTTAAGGCAGAATATCGCTTAAGCCGGCGCTATGGCGAGAAATTATAAACCGAGTCTTAATGTGTCTCTGTTGTCTGAGATTGCTACCAAGGGATTCCCTTTTCAGTATTTATTGCAGGCTTATTATTTGTAGTAGAATTTCGTAGGCAATCAATATAATATTCATATTACACGTTTCAGCATGAAGGTAAACAGCGTATGGAATATGCAACCAAGATTGCCCTGAGCGTAACTATACCTTACTGTATAACATTGCTGTCTTCCCTCGTCAAAGTTTCTTTTAATACAACGAAATCTCAGAAACCTCTGAGTAAGGAGGATATTTTTCCGGTAAGTGTTAATAATTATCATAAGATGTTAATCCTTATCATTAGATGTTGACCATTGTCAGTAAGTGTTGACCATTGTCAGTAAGTGTTGATCCTTGCCAATAAGTGTTGACCATTGTCAGTAAGTGTTGACTATTGTCAGTAAGTGTTGACCCTTGTCAGTAAGTGTTGATCCATGTCAGTAAGTGTTTACCATTGTCAGTAAGTGTTGATCTTTGTCAGTAAGCGTTGCTTCTTGTCAGTAAGTGATGACCCGTGTCAGTAAGTGATGACCCGTGTCAGTACGTGATGACCCTTGTCAGTAAGTGTTGATTCTTGTCACTAAGTGGTGACCCTGTTACTGTTAATATGTTGCGGGTAAGGTTTATGTTTTGGCAGTAAGCCTATTTTAGTTTCATTATTTATATATTGTGCTGTTTTCTGAGAAATCCATTTTAACATTTTTACACACTCAAAATAAAAACACGCATGTGTCAGTAGTGATCACTTTCAAGATTAAATACAGGATAACCGTATCACTTTCAAGATGAAATACAGGATATCTCCTCATGCGCGAACTCAGTAAAGCCTTAAAATTAAAAGAAGTTGATCTGTAGTCATGCTTTATATATGATAGTGTGCACGTTTTAACGTCTGTTTATACTTAGTCTTTACCCAAATCTTTCAACTAATCAGTTGCCTGAGATTATCAAATACTTGCACCAATTATTCAAGAAGATTTTACTACCAGCACTCTTCATAGTTAAATGCGTGACCTATATGGAGACTATCAACAGACATGTAAACACTAAGTTGGATAGAGGCTATGAAAAGGATTAACCACGGTCGGTCGCTACACTCTCTCCATTTCCGTTTCTTAATGGTGAAGATTTTTCTTCTCCATTAATCATAGCCTCTATCCTCTACATAGGATTAGGGTTTTAAATAGATAATCTGGTTCTAGAGAGCGTGGTTAATGTTGAATTAACCCTTATCGAGTCACAGCAGACTATCTAACTCCTAGTCTCCTCCCATGTCTTATTTGTTTATTCATCAAATGTCAAATACTTATTTCCCTATTACTTTTATTTGTTAATTTTATACTTTTATTTCAGCGCTTGCTTTTGGAGACACTACAAACCGTCGGCCTGAGCTTGCTGCTTTTTAAAGTATTACCATACTTTGATACACTGACCTGCATCGTCGTCATACTTGCTTTGGGAACTGCTCCTCCATTAATGAAATTGTTTGAAAAGGCGTTAAGCACGGGCAGGTTATCCGCCTACAGACTGGCTTTTCTTCTGATAGCCGTACTTGTACTCGTGCTGCTCACACAAACCAATTACATCTTGGAACCGTGTAATGGTGCTTTAAGAGAAAACGATTTTTCACCGAAATTGGCATTTCTTGCAGCCTGTGGTTGTTTATCACTGCGATGGTGGTTAAACATCACGAAGGGAAAACTTACTAAATTCAAACGTTGGTTTAATTTAGATCTAACTGATTTTAGGCGGTGTTTAGGTAACAACCACGACATGGTTAATATTGTGGTCAGTTTAGTGAAATTAGCGACACTTACTTTATGCACAATATGTTTTGTAAGCGGTCAACGTTTGGATATTTATGCAATGATAACAGAATTTGTATTTGGAAATAAGTCTGTCACAGGTGGTTTACTCACGTGGCAGGAGATTTATGCGGAATACTTTCAGGTTATTAACGTGGTCATTTGCTCAATAGTTTTCATGCAATCTACAAAACTTGCATGCAAATTAAAAATGCATCATGCCGCATTTCTAATACCTGTCGTTCTTGTATCTCCTCTGTCAATATTACTGGTCTTCCTAAAATGCCGACATAATATAGAGTTAGAAGGCATACTTCCAGTTGAAATGTATTGTCCAAACCCAGAGTTTGCGTCTCTGAAGATTTACCTTATACTTGGTGTGTTAACTTGGATCAGCCTCGTTCTAGTCACCTGGCATATATGGAAAGGAGTCGAGAAATTTGACGGGTAAGCAGTTATTAAATCAAATATAAGTAGTTTTAAATGAGACGTTTTGAGGATTTTGTTACGTTCTTTTGATTAATAAAGACTTAAATATTTGTATATATACAAATAGAAATGAACCCGAACACTTTGATGGCTGTTTATCGTGTTTCCAGTTTTATCAATAAAGTGTATATGTCGAAGGCGCACACATTTAACAGTGCCATGTTCATTGTATAGATGCATAATGTTCGGCATTATTTTGTCAACAGTTAACAGTTATTGGATGAGTTCAGGTTACATTTGATACCTCGGTTAGTTGATATGACGTAGCTATGATATATATTATTAGACATACCTCCGATCTATTATTAGACATACCTCCGATCTATTATTAGACATACCTCTGATCTTTTGTTAGCCATACCTCCGATTGGTCCAGCTGACCTTGTTTTTATATCGTTGACACATGTAGAACTTAACTTACGTAACTGCTCTCTTTGTTTAATGCGGTTTTGTTTGGTTGACTGTGTTCTGTGAAAGCTACATTACCTGTTCGAATGTTAAACCTACTTTTAAACACATTACAATTGTATTCCCTTGCTGTTTCCTGTCCCTTTCCATCTTTCATGTTCACAAGCTCATGTCGAAATCGGGTATTTAAGCGTGCAAATATAGCGCATGAAATCATTTACTGTATATACATCGACCAGTGCACATCGTACCTATACACAGGTAACAGTAATTTTTACAGAAAAAAAAAAGTTAGCTTCTTTCGGGGTTAGAACACACGACCTTCTGATTTCAAGTCCTGTGCTGTATCCACTGAACTACAACGCTACTTGAGAAACCAGTATACTAACTACCATATATTATGAGGCAAAATAACTTAACATATTTGAACGCAGCTAAAGATGTATCAATAAATATGCAGTCCATATTGTCGCACTTGTAAATTAACATTGCCTGGTGTAATACTGTATCTTATCAATATGAAACTAATACTTCGTCTCAAATCAACCATATATCGACTTGTTATTTAGCGCTTGATGAGTTTGTGTGCGCGCTCTTGTTATAAGGTATTGCCTATTTAGTGTTAAAAATGCTACAAAACACCAATAAATAGCAGTGGTCCAGAGGTTCAGCGTACATCTTTCAAATCTTACAAGTGCAAGACTGTGGTTCAAATCCCGTTCCGGGTAACTATTTTTTTATCACATATATTCTGGAGCCGTATATTTATCGATGTTACCTGTAAGGAGGCTAAATAAAAATGTGAAATTTTACGTATCAATTTCTCCTTATTTACCGACTTTTGGAGTGTTCGTCGATTTGAAACTACTTTACACGTGACTCATTCATATTCATGAGTTATTACCAGTTAAAATAGGGATTGTACAGCTTTAAGTAATCGCTTACTAAATTGCACGCGCTTGTTTGGACACAAGGAGGCGGAATTAGTAGAAGCGCGAACGTGTTAAGAGGCGTGGTTTCGTAGAAGCGCGGGTACTAGATTAAACAAAAGTAGGGCAAACACTAAATCAGTTAGAGGCTAAGAAGTGAAATTTTAACAATTAAGAAACCCCGGTCAGTCGTTGCGCTCCTTCCCTTAGGGTTTCTTAATTGTTAAAATTTCACTTCATATCTGACCTGGGTTTCTTAATTGTTAAAATTTCACTTCATAGCCTCTAACTAATACTTAAAACGTTTATAAACATTAATTTCATTATTTACAGGTTCATTGTGAGACCACAAAGCGACTATGTTATCAATGACATCAGCGTAGTATTTCAAGCTAATAATGACACGGAGAAAGAATCGTCTGGAGAATGCATTGATGAAAAGATAAATAACGTGGACGAACCGCCCACTATATATTTATGCGCAACAATGTGGCATGAAAACAGGCAAGAGATGCTACGACTTCTTAAATCAATGTTTCGGTAAGAATTGTCAACGAAGATAACATCAGGCTTATAGTGGCATGGTATTGTTTCGTGTTTTTCGTGAAAACAAAAATAGAATAATGCTTAATGAGGACGTTGATCAGTACTGCTGCACGCATGTTAAATATTTGTCATACTTTCTACTTTCCTTATTTTGAGAGTGTTTACATTTTCTTCTTGCTTATTTTGACATTGATTACATTTTCTACTTTCCTTAGGATCGATACACACTGTACATCAAGCAGCCTTGCCAACAACCCGCATTCAGCTGACCCTGGGAGATTCGACCCCGAGAGTAAGTAAACTATGTAGTATATGTATAAACAGACTTTCTCTAAAACAAAACATAACAAGTCGACTAATCTCATGCACAGGAATTCCAAATCTACTGTCAAATTATATAGGTATGAAAGTTGAACATGCGATGAAGCATTCACAGAACACAGTCAACCATAAACACGCGATCGCAGAACACAGTCAACCGTAAACACGTGATCACAGAACACATTCAACCATAAACACGTGATCACAGAACACAGTCAACCATGAACACGCGATCGCAGAACACAGTCAACCGTAAAGACATTATCACAGAATACAGTCAACCATAAACACGCGATCGCAGAACAAATCCAACCATAAACACGCGATCACAGAACACAGTCAACCATAAACACGCGATCACAGAACACAGTTAACCATAAACACGCGATCACAGAACACAGTCAACCATAAAACGCGATCACAGTACACAGTCAACCATAAACACGCGATCACAGAACACATCCAACCATAAACACGCGATCACAAAGCACAGTCAACCATAAACAAGCGATCACAGAACGCAGTCAACCATAAACACGCGATCACAGAACCCAGCCAACCTTAAACATGCGATCACAGAACACGGCCAACCATAAACACGCGATCACAGAACACAGTCAACCATAAACACGCGATCAAAGAAACCAGTCAACCATAAACACGCGATCACAGAACACAGTCAACCATAAACACGTGATCACAGAACACATCCAACCATAAACCATAAACACGTGATCGCAGAACCAAGTCAACCATAAACACGCGATCACAGAAACCAGTCAACCATAAACACGCGATCACAGAACAAGCCAACCATAAACACAACAGACTTTCTCTAAAACAAAACATAACAAGTCGACTAATCTCATGCACATGAATTCCAAATCTACTGTCAAATTATATAGGTATGAAAGTCGAACAAGCGATGAAGCATTCACAGAACACAGTCAACCATAAACACGCGATCGCAGAACACAGTCAACCGTGAACACGTGATCACAGAACACAGTCAACCATAAACACGCGATCACAGAACACATCCAACCATAAACACGCGATCACAAAGCACAGTCAACCATAAACTAGCGATCACAGAACGCAGTCAACAATAAACACGCGATCACAGAACCCAGCCAACCTTAAACATGCGATCACAAAACACGTTCAACCATAAACACGCGATCACAGAACACAGTCAACCATAAACACGCGATAAAAGAAACCAGTCAATCACAAACACGCGATCACAGAACACAGTCAACCATCAACACGCGATCACAGAACACAGCCAACCATAAACACGTGATCACAGAACACATCCAACCATAAACCATAAACACGCGATCGCAGAACCCAGTCAACCATAAACACGCTATCACAGAAACCAGTCAACCATAGACACGCGATCACAGAACAAGCCAACCATAAACACGTGATTACAGAACACAGTCAACCATAAACACGCGATCACAGAAAACAGTCAACCATAAACACGAGATCACAGAACACAGTCAACCATAAACACGCGATCACAGAACACAGTCAACCATAAACACGAGATCACAGAACACAGTCAACCATAAACACGCGATCACAGAACACAGTCAACCATAAACACGCGATCACAGAACACAGTCAACCATAAACACGCGATCACAGTACACAGTCAACCATAAACACGCGATCACAGAACACAGTCAACCATCAACACGCGATCACAGAACACTGTCAACCATAAACACGCGATCACAGAACACAGTCAACCATAAACACGCGATCACAGTACACAGTCAACCATAAACACGCGATCACAGAACACAGTCAACCATAAACACGCGATCGCAGAACACAGTCAACCATAAACACGCGATCACAGAACACAGTTAACCATAAACACGCGATCACAGTACACAGTCAACCATAAACACGCGATCACAGAACATAGCGATCACAGTACACAGTCAAAACGAACATTGTCAAGGACAAGTAGTAGCAAAACATAAAAAAAGGGTTGACAGTCGAGGTACTTTAACAACGCTACTTACACCTTCTTGCGCATGCACAATTGTACTATAAACAAAGTTTAATTATAAACGAACAATTAGGTACTATTCCATTAATTCGAGCGAATGGCTGTGACATGGTTTGTATTGTATTATATTATACTGTACGTTTATTTAAAGGTATATATAAATAGTACGTAGAGTAAAATACATTGACTATCGTTTCAGTTCACATCGTATTGGATGATGCTTTTGAAGTGGATATGAGGACGAAACAAAAAGTTCCAAACCACTTTGTGGAGCAGCTGGTCGGATGCTTCGATGAAATACTTGCAGAGTGTGTTAAGCACGTTATTTAGTTTACAATTAAATATTTCGCATAATAATGTTGCGTTTGTATATAACACAAATGGATACTTAATAGAGCATATATAAAGGTGCCTTCCAACAAAAATAAACAACTGAAAGCTATACAATAACAATGAATAAAAACTATGTATGGCACGCAACTTTAAACAGTTAGGAAAATAGAGCAAGTGCCTTTGGACGACGACTGTAAAGACCATTCCTGGCTTAAGCATAATAACTGCAACGTGTACATAAAACAGTTTGAAAAGTAGATGACTTCATTGACGTAAGCAACATGTTAAAGATAAACAGTTATTATTTGTTTTCTAGATATGTATCAGAAGGTGTATCAACGTGTTATGACAAGACACCAGAAATAATAAGCCTACCATATGGTGGACAACTGACGTGGACCATGCCAGGAGGAACACACATGGTGGTGCATCTTAAGGACAAGTCAAAAGTTAAACATCGTAAACGGTGGTCACAGGTATGAGGAAAATATCCCGCAAAATAGATAAATTCATGTGTTGTTAAGGAATATATCTTAAACGATGTGATGATTCGTGCTTCATTTACATATTTATTTCACTAGTATAATATGATACTATATCATGGCTTTAAATGTTGCACTATTCTGGAACTAGTTCCATTTAAAATGGTTTCAAATCCGTGAAAAAGCTGAAAAAATATCAAATATCTTAAAAAATAGAGGAGATATGACCTTTTGAAAATGTGCAAACAGACTCCAATGGAGGCAGCCATCTTTGAATGTTGACGTCATCTCGCCTTTTTCCGTATATGGAAAATAGATTATACATATTGTATATGCTCTTTTTACAATTTACATGTATTTGCAGTGATATTCTTTGTTTTAAATGATATTTATCAATATGCAAATGGTAAAACGGCGCGATAATGTCATCAATCTAAAACAATTATAATATTATATCTCCTGTATTTTGTTAGATATTTTGATAATTCTTCCAGCGTTTTCCATGTTTTTTTAAAGCGCTTTTAAATGAAGCTAGTTTCAGAATATTGCAACAACCCCTTTAAGACTCACGCTGCAAGTTATCTGATAAATACATATTCTACTGAGGAATATATATCTTAAAAAATCCATAGATTTATTAGCTTAACTGAATCATTACTACAACAACTAATTTATTTGATCATAAAAATAAGAGAGAGCAGAAACGAAGTCTAGCTACTTCGTTTCTTTCAAGTCTAAATATATTGATAATTAACAACAGTCTTTTAAATTCGTTGTTGCGTCGAACAAAAAAGATCGTCTAGCATACATTTCTTACAGCTATGTATATCGAAATAATTGTTAAATTAAACATGCACGCATCTGCATTTTTTGTTTACACAATTATGTCTATTATACAAATATAAGATGCAATACACAGTAGTTAATGAAGTTATTTTTATTGTGATTGATCAAGACACGTGGCTCTATTTACCTAAATAAACATCATATAAACCGAGATTTAATATGTTTTATAATACTATGAACCATTTATTAGTATAGATTGTTAACAAGAACGATAACTCAACAAACTAAATGTAATAAACCCACTCCCTGATCCTTTACCTTTTAACTGCATGTAATACTATCCAACGGACCTCACAGGAGTCCGAATTTTGTTGTATCGCTTTTCTTTTTTAATAAGCAGAACATGACAATGTCCAATGTTAGTTTTTGGCAATTGGCTAACAACGTTAAAAGTGTAAAACAATAAATACGCTTGGTGTCGTAGAGAACATGCGGGCCCAAACTCGCTTTCTACTTGGAAAAAGTCAATTCAGTTAATTTTGACATTGTTAATTACCCCCACTTGGATGGGGATGTGTCTCAACTTATTCGTTTTTCAAGAGCTTGTACTCGAGTTGAGGTCATTAATATTCGTAATCTTTGTATAACTAAAAAGCTACTCAATCAGGGTTACCGTTACCATAAACTTCGTAAAACCTTTGCAAAATTTTATTATCGTAACCCTGATCTTCTTTACAAATATAAAAGTAATTTAAGGACTCTTCTGCTACAATGACTATCACAACCTTCGTAAGATTCTTGGTCATGATCACTTTCATGCTATCTTTGTTAAACTTGTTAAAAAGTTTATCAAAAGAGGTTATGACC